>OMLB01056699.1:0-24056 GCA_900302555.1 Myripristis jacobus
TCGTCAGAAATCGTCATTCTATCTATTTAAGACATTTTTTTTTGTAGTAATTGCACCTGACAGGCAGTTATGTTAACACTGTGTGTGTGTCACAGTGTGTCTGTGTGTGTGTGTGTGTGTGTGTGTGTCCAGGGCATGTCTCTGAGCGGCGGGGAACAGAAGGATGCAATAGACAAGCTGATCGCACACATGAAGGAGCGGTTCCCCAGTCTCAGCCGCCACTACTTCATCACCACGGATGCCATCGGTGCCATGGCAACCGCCAGCGAGCGCGGTAAGCGACTGTTCACTTCCTGCCTCTGTAACTTTAATCTGACCTATAGCGAAAACACAAGACCTTCATGATATAGTACTGTGCTGCATGTATAATATAATATAACTGCCCTCACATTTTAGGTAATTTAGTACCATCTACAATATAGGGATTATGGACAAACACTGTAACCCAATTATATTTTGCAGTATATATTGAGTAGCACATCATTTTACAACATTAGATATTTTAGAGCACATACATTCATGTTTTATGCATCTTATAGCCCATTTAATCTACATGTTACATTATTTTATACCCTCTGAATTTATGTTTTTGTACCTTATAATTTATTTTGATGTCTTCATACCTTACAAATTTGTGTTCCGATTAAAAGAATAGCTGAAATTATAACGAAACAGTACTTGAGTGAGAGATTAGATATCTTACTGTGTTAGGTGTGGCTGTATAAATGTGATATTAAACATGATGTGGCCTTCCCAGCTTTATGGCCTGATGAAATGGACATTATTATCTTTATTGGTATGTAAGAGCGTCTCAGTCCAGCTTGTCTCCTCTCTCCAGGAGGCATAGTGCTGATATCAGGGACGGGCTCCAACTGCAAGCTGGTGAATCCTGATGGCTCTCAGATCGGCTGTGGCGGCTGGGGTCACCTGATGGGCGATGAGGGTTCAGGTAACACAAACGCGAGCGTCAGACGCTGCATTTTTAATTACGGCCGGATTCAGAGAGCAGAGCTGATTGGCCGTCCGTTTTGTCTCTCTGCGTCTCCCTCAGGGTTCTGGATTTCTCATTTGGCGGTGAAGATCGTGTTCGATGCCAAAGACAACCTGGTGGCCCCCCCTCACGACATCACACACGTCAGGATGGCCATGGAGGAATACTTCCAGGTGAGAGGGCAGCAGCAGCGTCTGAGGCGGTTTCCAGCTCCTGTAAAAAAGTCTTCTGTCATATCATGTCAGTGTATCAAGTCCCAGTCACAATAAGAAATGAACGGAGGCTCGGAGTAAAAAGGTGGCATATGTGGCCAAAATGTGCCTCCTAGTATTTCTTGTTTGTGTGCTTGTCACATGACTGTCCTCTATATCACTGTGGAGAGTTTTGAAGTGGTTTTACCAGAAAACAACTGAGTATGCAGCTGGCAGCAGCAGCAGGAGAATATGCCAAGTCAATAGAAACCACACTGAAATAAAACAATAAAACAACAGTAGCGGGTGCAAAACTGGTTGGGAGCAGAGAAGGGAAAATGTCACCATCCTTCACTGTACGTAAGATGTTAGCATCCAGCAGTAGGAAAGAAGTTAAAGCAAGTTAAACCTGTTTCAGTAGTTTAATAAAATTGCATCTGATAAGTACCAAAATGCCCCTAAAATGGCTTTTGTTTATTTCATACCCTTGCAGCGATAAAGCCAGGAGGAAGTGTTTTATTCTGTTGTCCCATTAACCCACCAATGTCTTTTTCCAGTCGGCAGATGGTGACAAATGCATGAATTTGTAAAAAAAAAAAAAAAAATGTGTGTGCCATTTCTCTCAGGTGTCAGATCTGATGGGCATGCTGCCCCACCTCTACAGAAACTTCCAGAAGTCTCACTTTGCGGGCTTCTGCAGGAAGCTGGCTGAAGGTACGAGGCACATCGCTCGCTCTTTGCTTTTATTTGGAAGGGAAGGGAGCATGTGGGACATCAAATGGAGACGTAAGCCTGTGTGTGTGTGTGTGTGTGTGTGTGTGTGTGTGTGTTGCAGGTGCAGAGGCAGGCGATGCCCTCTGTCAGTATGTGTTCATCCAGGCTGGGAGCGTCCTGGCCAAACATGTGGAGGCAGTTTTACCTGGAGCAGATGAGGTGACACACTCGGCCTTTAGCCATATCACGTTTTTGAGTCATAACGTCACAACACTGCACTGTTTGCATTGCAGCTGCTCTTTGTCCTTTCTCCCTTAACCCCCCCGTCTCTCTCTCTCAGTCTCTCCTGAGTGGTGACCTCGGTCTGCCCATCCTGTGTGTGGGCTCGGTGTGGAAGAGCTGGGATCTCCTGAAGCCAGGTCAGTGCCGCTGTAGACTCAGGAAGCCAAAGAGCCAAACCCATCTCCTGCTTTTACTGTCAATTCGTTTCACCCTGGGAGGAGAAAGCCTGGAGGCAATAGAAAGTTTTGGCTGGCATCATCACATACAGAGGGCCCTGTAATTGGAGCGCATTAGAATTTGCACCGGTCCAATCCCATTCAAGAAGCAAATTACCTTCATAATCGCTTTCCATTGTATTTTACCCTGCCGTGGAAATGTTTATCAGACTGGTAATATAGTCACCACTTTATACTTGATTTTAAATGAGGCTTCACAGTTATTTTTTCTTTCCGGTGTCCTCATCTAGGTGATATAATTGTTTTCTGATTGGTTTTGTGATGAATGTCTCACAATAGGAGGCACTGCCTGACAAGTGGCCTGCATATCTTTTGTGTGTTTCTCTTTTCCCCACTTAAAGACAGACTGCCACTCAGTTCTCAGTAGAGTGGATCTTAGAACTACCTCAGAACTCTTTTGCCCTATCATAACCAAAAATGTAAGAAAATTTCACAGAATTGTTTATGTTTTGTGTATGTTTACATCAAAACATTCAATTCAAGACAGGCGTTTGAAAGTGTTACATTAGTTCCATGGGTTGTTAGTCTCGGCATGAACCCGAGGGGTTTTATCCTTCCCCTGCCTCCCATGTGATTCTGTATAGATTTTTTTTCTCTCAAATGCTCCTTTCTCTCTGTATTATTTGGCATGTGAAATACATAAAACCTAAAAGCTAACCTAAACCTTGGCAGAGGCTATTTTGCAGGTGGGAGTAAATGCTCAAAGCTTTTGTTTATTCCCAGTCACCGCCCCAGGTCGCATTCAAAACTAAGGGTTGATTTCATGGCTGTTTGTCTGTCCTGGGTAAGCTAGAGCTTAAAAAGGACATAACTGGATAAGCTATGCTTTTTTTCTTTCTTCCCCCCCCCTTTTCCTTTCTTTTATGAAATTGAGAGCCGGTGCTGTCCGCCCACATGGAGAAATGTTTCATGACCCTGGAGCGAAGAAAACCGTATCGAAACAGAAAGCCAAGATACATAGACGGCTATGAGGAAATAGCAACCGATTCACTCAGTTTTTTTTGTGATATGAAGTTTTAGCTTTAGTTTTGATGCAAATGAATTGTTTTAGTAAATATGCATCATCATGAAGAGTGTCATCCTCTGTCTCTCTCTCTGTCTCTCTCACTCTGTCTCTGCAGGATTCACTGAGGTCCTGGACCACGCGGCGTCATCTGAGCAGTTCAAGGGCCGTTTCCATGGCTACAGCCTCCTGACTTTGCAGCAGTCGTCAGCGCTCGGCGGAGCCAGCCTCGGGGCTCAGAGCGTGGGCGCCACGGTGACCATGGATTACGCAGCCAATGCCAACGTTTTCTACCGACACACCTTCAACAGCAGCCAATGAGAGTTCAGCTGCACAATGCACAGAGATTAACCAATCAGTGTCCGGGACTAAGGACTAAGATGACTTTATTGACCAATTTCTTATTTTTTTGTATTATTCTAAATCATCATAATCATGACCATGATAGTAAAGTTGTATAATGATGGTATCACACCTGAGTTAATCTTACAGCTGATACTGCTGATTTTGAATGGCCAGCAGTATTCCATTTTACACAAGATTCCCGGACCTTTCTTTCTTCACAACAATCTTAGATATTACAATGAAAAAAAAAATAGTGTGGGACTCAGTCAGTGCCAGTAATTCACCATACAGCCTGAGCTGTGAATGAAGCTCAAAGCACACAGCTGATTTACATGCCACTGTTGTGATCCACTCACAGTTCTGGAGTATAATGGTGGAAAATGGCCAAGATTCAGCTGCAAGTCAAATAAATCAACACTAAAATTCATTCTACACTCCTCATACTGTCATCACAAGCCCATGCACTTTTTGAACCCTCTCAGGTTTCAGATGCGATCGGAAAGAAACTGCACTTGAGTTCACTGACGAATGAAAAAAAAACGAAGAATTAAAATAAATCTAAGCCCTCCGATTCCAGAAATGATTCTACAGTGCATATGATCTGCGAGCTACATCACATTATTGCTGACATTTTCTCAACACCACGCAGGAGCAGAAATCACACCTTGTGCTTAAATTTAAACCTCACAACTTGGTCCATTTATTCCAATCATCCATTCAGGCTTGGTGCACTTCAGTCGTTGACTAGTAGATGGTGCTGTACCACTGTATGGTGTTTATTTCTTCAGCGATGGTGACCTACAATGGGTGGCAGGTATCTTTTGGCCCGCAGGTGATCAGAGTATGTGTTGGAATAAGCCTTATCCCAGGCGAACACTAAGGGCTGAGAGAAGGGAAAAGGCTATCTGTAACATAAGATATGGCTGTGTATGACTTTGCTCTATCTGGAAAAAGTAATGAATCATGACAAAGAGCCTTGTGTAATTAATTTTGTGCTATGCATTTTTTTTGTAACTATGAAGGATGATTTTATATTTACCAATAAACATGACGCATTAACTTTGTATAAACCAGTGTGGATTAACATGTGACTGTGAATCCCCATTCTTATGTATGAATCCATCGACTTCCAGATGACCTTGGGAAATGCAGGTGAGATACAGTGTTGTGACATCAATCGTAATGCATCTGCACAACCCTTATCTCCATGACAACCTCGTCGGAGCAGCAGTAGGGGGCGTCCCGGCGATTCAGGTGGCAGAGATGCACCTCACTATATAGCTGTTTGAATTTACCCCATGACATCTGTTATATATTGCAAAAATAAAAATGCAGTTAGTTGGAAGTGCAGTGAGTCACAGACACACAGCAGATAATGGGAGCCAGTGGTTCAGTGCATTATGACATCACAGTGACAGAGAGCATTCCACTGTGTGCCAGGCAGAGGGACGCCACAGCCTCAGCTCAGCATCAGCAGTGCAACAGTGGAGCAGTAAGATGACAGAACCAAGGAGGGGTCGGATGATAACCACATGAACACATGAACTCCTCTAAACACGTGAAGGTAGAGACACTAAGACTAAAGTGAAGTCTGTTTTTTAACGTCATTTATTCCTACAAGTTTGCAACTGTGTACTAAAGTAGCCTTGGTTTTGCATTTCTCTGTCTGTCACTGGGTAATAATCTCTGTTCTGTTAAAATAGGTTAAAAAAAAACATGGATAGTGTTATTACTGCTACAGTTTTTGACCTCTTTCTGTGGTCGATTCTTAAGTCTGAAGACTTAAAGCAACCTTGTGACCATCAGGCACAGCATATCAATCAGCATTAAGGACAGGCCAACACTTAAACACAGACTTCCTCCCCTCCCTGCCTGTTTTTTTTTTCTGCATCTCAGGCAGGCTTCTGGCCACCTCAACTCAAACTCAAACTCTTTTTTTTTTTTTCTTGAGACTAACAGTTTCTGAGAATGCATCTCAGTTCTTTATTATTTACGCTACCCGAAAATTTCAGAGCTATTGGATAATTAATTCACGGTTCTTTTAACTGGATGGAAAGGGCATTTTTCATTGTCGGTGATTAAAATTAGTGAACAATCCTATTATGCCAATTTCACAATATGATATAGTAGTCTGCATAGCTATGGGAAAACTAACAAATGTTTTCTTACACACAAAAAAACAATGTGATTAACAATGCATGCAAATTATAGCCTTTGGGTAAGAACAAGCACAGCTTCAGCTGTAAAACATTTAATATCTCTGGAGGAAAATTTAAGAAACTGTTAACTGTCTTGAATTGAAGTAGTGTTTTTAAATTTTTTACCTGGGATAAAAGTTACAAAATGATTTTTTTTTTTGTTCCTAATAGGGTGTGAATCCTGTCTTTGGGCCACAAAACCATTCTCTCTCTCACACACACACACACACACACACACAGATGCACATACACATTATGAGTTTTTGTTCGGTGATGTCTCCGTCTCCCCTGCAGATTCCGGGCCTGAGGCCTCGGGACAGTTTCCAGACCACTTACAGGAGTGACTACAAGCCCCTGAATGAGCGCCCCCTTCAGGTCATACGACGCAAACCTAATCCTGAACCTCCAGTCATCACCCCACCTGACGTATGACAGACATATGTATCTCCCTCTGTCCATCTCCTTACCACACTTGATGGCAGAATATAACGTTGACTCTGATGTTTATGTGTGTGTGTGTGTGTGTTCTCCCACAGATTGACAATGACACTTGGGCTGTATTTCGTAAATACTGCTACACAACAACCAACAGTGTCTACGGCTCCTCCACCTTCACACAGGTGAATGATAATAAATGCACCTTTGCATTCACAGCAAGTTCACAGAAACCTGCATTTGCAAAGACCAGTTTCTTTCTGTTGCTCTTCTTTCTCCTTCACAGAAGGGGAAGTCTCTGGCTGCGTCTCTGCTGGAGGCAAAGACCAACCTCCAGGGAGATGCGGGGGCCTCAGTGAGCGTGGCCCCACCTCTCGGGGCCTCCTGCTCAGGCACCGCACAGCCACAGGAGCCCTCACTGAAACCAAAAGATGTCAAGCAGGTGTCTTTCTCCTTGGTCCCATCTCCTCCAGCTGCCTCCAAGCCCCCCTCTCGCTTGCTCAACCCTGCCTCCTCACCTCCCTTTGGTTCCCCTGCTTCTTCTGCTTCCAAGGCAACTGGGGTTTTAAGCTCCGCCCCGAAAGAGGCCCAGACCCAGGAGGGGGCAGATCACAAGGAGAGCGTACCTGTAGTTAGTAAGGATACAACAGGAGAAAGCAAAAGCCAGCTGCCCTGCATCGGAGGTGGAGAAGGTTAGGCTCTCTCTCTCATTCTGTGTCCAAAACATACACCTAAGTGACATTCACTGGCAATCATATTTACTCCTGTATGTGCAGGAAGTATTTTGGAACATCTGCAGGCAAACGAGAAGGCACAGCAGAAGGTTGAAGGTCACCAAGAGAAAGGTTAGAGCGCAGAGCTCAGTTTTCACTCGAGGAGTGTGTGATGTTCATCATCTAGTCTCCTTGCACTTCAGTTGCAGATAGCAGCGTGCATTTGTTTGGTCATTCTGTGTTATTCCAGAGGACTCCGTCAGTTCTCTGTGTGGAGCAGCCCGGCTGCGGTACATGCTGAAGCATCGTCTCATCCCCATCAACCTTATGATGAAAAATGGTAGGAGGAACTCTCTGGCTACCTGTCACCAAAAAATGAATGTTTTCAAGGTTTAAGGTTTTCTGGGTCATTTGGACCTCACAAGGTAATAACAGCACCTTACCTCCACCTATGATGGAGTAGCCCAGCATGACACCTTCAGTTTGACCTGGTTAGTTTCTGCCACCAGGGGAAGGTTTGACGTTTGTCTTTCACTTTCCCTTAAAAGACTCAGTAGCATGGTTAGCATTCCCCATTTAAACTAATAGGTGGAGCTAGCTGCAAGCTTGGACCAATGGAATAACTTCCTGGTACTACTCATTTGATTTTAAATTGTGTGTGTTAGAAGCCCAAAGTGGGGGCAGCACCACCTGTAAGAAGACCTTCACAAGGACTACTGGACATAAAGATAACACCTTCTCTCACCATGTTCCCAAGCAGCGCAAATGGTGAGACACTCACACTCATACACACACTCATACACACACACACCCCACCCACCAGCCTGTCGGTCTTTCTCTTTATCATCCTGTGTCATTTCCTGTCTTGATTCTCACACAATTTCTCCTGTCTTCTCCATCAGCCATGCATGGAAGACTGAGTACAGCGATAATTATGGTTTTGTGGAGCAAAGTTTCCCTCCCCGCATCCCACGAGGCAGCACCCTTCCCAAGGCTCACCCCCAGCCCAGTGTCTGCTACAGCGTGCCCAGCGGGAGGACACTGCGCTCAGAGTACCAGGCCTCCTACACAGGCAAGGTGAGCAGAGGGCAGAGGCCTTTTTGGTTGCACTATACCTTCTAGGCAATTGTCAGTATTGGTATGTCCTGTATTGATCCTCTATGGTGTCACCCTCCTAGATGTCCCGCCCCAAGATGTGTCCAACATACTTGAGAACAGCTCAGTGACCTTCCTCCTCCTCTTGGTCACTGGATGCCTCCTCTTTTTCATTAAAATTCTAAATGGAGGGGAAAGCATTTATCAAAAAATGTACTCGGACTACTCTCATTTCTGGATATGATGCACCAATTCATCTTCCGGGAAGCAGTGTTTGCTGAGTGTATGTGCTTTTCCCCCTTAAAATGCCACAGTATCCTGCTAAGAAATGCATTAAAATGCTGCAGGGGTGCTACCTGAAAGCCCAAACCTAAGCACATAGCAGGCCAAAGGGGGGTCAACTGAAAAAAAAAAGAAAAACACATGCACAAAAAAATCTTTCCGCAAGGAGGTAGCGGTCATGGCTTCATCTCTCACAGGCCGCTATCTTCCCTCAGGATACAGCAGCTGAGGATGAGTCATACCACAGCAGTAAATCATCTGCTGGCAAGCACCCAAAGGAGACAGTCAAATGAGTGTGTGTGTGTCCAGCCTGTCATCTTCCTGATGGGAAAGAGGTTTTGAGTGTGCATGTGAGAGGAAAATACTGCAAATATGAAATGTCAAAAGAACCCTCTGGATCATCAATATCAATTGAAACAACCCACGTCGAGCTATCAGATCCCTCCCAGTCTGCAGCAACAAAAACGCTGAGCCCACACATTTGCCTTTAACATCTTTATTCGTCTTTTTTCAGAATTTTTTCTTTGTATTGAAATTCATAATTTTTGTGTCTTCTGGACCTCTTTTAAATGACCTTTGTCATCCAACTCAAACAAAATCACCAAAAATGATTTCATGTTGTACAATCCACCTGGCGGACATTCCTATTGGCTTAACCAGGGTGCCATTCAACAGCTGTGGTCCAAGCGCCCTATCTCCCCCCATATCTCGTGAGGAAGTTCACTCTTAACCAACAAGAGTACGGAATAATTCTTCACAGTCTCTTCAATACTGATAAAGAGTACACCTTATTACTTTTAACATTACGAGGCAAAAATGTCATTAACGGACACACGCTTTTACCCGTCTGATACTTAAATCCGACTGACTACAAGCGCACAAGTGTCTACGCTTAAAGGTATGATGCACAAGACAATATCACTGTCAGAACCACACATCAACAGTGGCATATTTTGCCCCGTGGGATGAGGGTTAATGGTCGTATGTCAACTCCAATCCTTGCCTGTGACAACATTCTGATGCCAAGACAGTGGAGGACGGGAGGAAAAACTGCCTATTTTGCAAAGTTTGTATTGTTAGTACGTGATTACTGTGGCGAAGACTGGGGCGTTCCCAAACAGCATCTTTGCACCACCGCCAAACAGACATGATACTTGGAATAGAGATGCTTAAGGGAAAGCTGGTCCACAACGGAGATGGTTGATGGTTAATAAGAACTTCCTCAAACATCGACCTACTTCCTCCAACAAGGTAGGGAAGAACAGCGAGGAGGTGATACTGTCAGCCACACGTGGGCTAAACAATATCATCTCCTCCTTTCCCCCCTCCAACCAACAGGACTGAATGGACACCACAGGCTACGGCAACCCAGTAGAGACACAAAACGCCTCCTCCTCAAAAACATGAAAAAAGAGAACAAAAGAAAACACAAAGAAAAAAAGGAGGAGAGGCTATTTGAGAACCTGATTTGGATATGGTCACTTGATCTGATGCTGGACAAACCAAGCTGTTCCCGCAGAGAGAGAAGGTGGGCGTGCTCCAAACTGAATACTCCCCCCAACATGCTTGTTCACGTGGCCCCATCGCCCCAAATGGAACAGGGAAATTAAGCTGGTAACATCATCGGCTCCACAGCCGCAGGTTTATAGATATTTTTCAGTTTAAATTTCCTTCTAAAACCAGTGAATGCAGCTCTGGAATTAAATTTTCCAAGATTTCTTTTAAGTCATTTAACTAGGTTTATGTATGACTGGGAAGCTTACCTGAAATATCACACCTGAACAACAGATAGACATGGGTTTCCACATGAAATGGGAAAATAATCATTTTTTCTTCCATGTTTATGTGAGTCCAGGTATGTTCAGGTCCAGGTACTTGAGGACTTGGGTGTATGGAGGGTGGGATTGTATTTAGTTTGCAACATAGCCGCACCAGATACAAATACAAATCTGCATCTCCAGATGCACAAGAGCTGTGATGCCACAGAGAGGTTAATTATGACATTATCGGAGGAATGCTAACGGGTCTGACTGAACAGGACGATGATTCTACAGAGTAGCAACAGAAACCCATTTGGTCCCCTGAAATATTAGTCACCGTCTAATCTCACTACATTGGAAACCCTTAGAGAATTCCACAATGCACTTGGCATAGAAATTGAATTTTTTTGTTATTTGATAGCACTTCAACAAAAGTGCGATGCACATTAATGCTTGAAGTCAGTTTTTGTTGAAACTGATTTGACGTCAAGTCCTGGCATCTTTCCTTGGTAGCTGCCTTATTTCCAAGGGGTTGCTGATGCGATCTGCCGTACTCTGTATACGTCATCAATGTAATCCAAACTGCAATGCTGAGCTAGTGCCTGCAGCAGGGCACTGCTGGTATTATACCCCTCCCCACCCCATTCCCCATGTCCCTCAGTTTACAAGAAACGAACAGGAAATAAAAAGAGTAAAGAACCAAAGAGAGAAAAAAAGAAATCCCCCCACCCCCCAACTGGGCCCACCAGCACACCTTGGCTTGAAGTGTGTGTGTGTGTGTGTGTGCGCATGTGTGTGTGCATGTGTGCGGTCGAGGCCGCTAGAGTCTCTGAGAATATCTGAGGACTGGTGTGTGGCTGTGTGTCTGTGTATGTGTGTGCGCGGGTGTGGAGGCCCCATGGGGGTGAGGGGGACTCCTAGTATTTCTTCCCCGGGACAAACTCCTTCGCTTCAGGATTCAAGATGCTCTTCCTCTGGAGGGGACAGAGAGAGAGGAAAAAGAAGAATAAGAACACATTTAGAGGGGAAAAAAAAACAGTGGTTCAAGTGCGACTGGTCATTGCACAAATCTAATTTGTTAAGTGTAAAGAAGGAAACCTCATGATAAAAGCAAGCAAAGTTCAGAAATCAGAGAAAAACAGCATCTACGCTGGGTTGAATATTCTAAACTGCTGAGCTGAGCGTATGTCCAGCTTACCGCCACTTCCTCCAGGTTGTTGTGGTGATCGCTGACAGACAGGCCGTTGAGTTGCTGCTGCAGCTGTCCCACCCCCTGGTTGTTGAGGTCACGTGATGGAATGAACCAATCCTGGTCCTCTTCCTCCAGCATTTCCTGGAAGCAGCGCTCCAGGAACTCCTGCTCCAACAGCTCCTCCTCAACCTGGGAGACAAAAAAAAAAAAAAAAAAGAGAAAGATGAGTGGATATAGAGGCATGGGGGAGGTGGACAGAGAGAAAGAAGGGGTCAGATGGACAGGAGGAGAAGAGATCAATGAGAGAGGAATAGAGATAGTGATTAAGAGATGTGAGAGAAACAACAATTATGGTATGAAAGAGAGGCAAAGATTTGGGAAATGGGGAGAATATTTGCATGGGCAAATATGTTGAAGATTTCCAGGAAACAAACACAAAGTTCATCTCAAGAGCATGTGGCATTAAAACACGCAACTCATCAGACCAAGCAAGAGAAAAGCAAGAGTGCAAGACCAGACAGGATACAGAGCACACACCCGTCACACACTGGTGCATTTCAACCAGTAACGTTACATTTTCTATAACTCTACAGAACCGATTGAGACTGTGTTCAAACACTGAGGAAAAACATGGGAGTCATGGAATAAAGGAGGTGGTGAGAGGTGAAAACTAAGGTCAAAATAAAGGGCAGTGATGCTGTATGGGTGTATAGAGAGAGGGGGAAATGAAGGAGAAAGGATGGCAGGAGTAAGCGAGATAAAAGGTCTGTTAAGCTGTGGATGGTTATCAGTCATCAGTTACCCTGAGAACAGGCCTGCATGACAGGAAACGAGACAGAAGATGGGGGAGAGGGCGAGAGGAGAAAGCAAGATCAATAGCGGAGTTGGATACATGAGGGATTTCAGTGGGGGTAGAGAGACAAGGTAATGGGACGGGAAGAAGGAAGGGGTACATTGGCAGGAAAAGCAAGGACAGGTGGAAAAGAACAAAGTAAGATCAACACTTATAATAGGAAGAGTGAAAGATGATGGGGGCTCAGACAATGTAGGGGCCAAGCTTTTAAGCTGCTCTCAAGGAAGGAGAGAGTTAGCCGTAATGTTGTCACAATAATCAAACTTTCAGTACAACCTGAGTGCAGTTACATAAGACTGGCTCGAATATCATATTTTATTCTTGCACCGAATGTGAAATCGCACTTCAACAGGACCTCCAAAGGACATTTAAGTGTGGCCTGGAACAGTTAAGTGAAGAGGGAGGATTGGAAATAAGCAGTCCTGCTATCTGGCTCTTCGCTTGAATCCCAATCCACTTCAACTAGTTGACAAAACCGGTGCCAGGAGCAACATATGGTACCGTTTGGCTTACATAAACAGAAAAGAGGGACACCCAACTAAGTCAGCAGTATCCCTGAGTTTTACATATTGAACTTAGTCAAGATATCAAAGTCGGAGCTCTGGTATCGTGACAAAATTAACTGATCATCAAACTCCGGCCAGGTTTTCATAGCCAGAGTTGGAAGGAATGAGCGGATGGGGGATTGGGAGATAAAGCAGCAGTGGAGAAGAGGAATATGAAAAGAGAAGACAGAGAGAAAAGGTGGTGGTAGAAAGCGGATGAGGGATGAGGGCTGCTGATAAATCAAGTCGTTACACCCCGCCACTGACAGGCTTCCTCTTGATAAAACTGTGTCTGGGCTTTATCTTGGTAATGTGGCGGGAAGGGCCAGGATCAGCTGGACTAATAACAATTGAAAATACTTGTAGCACGAGTCCATTCGTTCGCTTTATGTCCAAAATGCACATCGAAGCAGGAATGGCACCAAGCTTAGAAGCAAAACTATCTGGCTGCCACCTAAATGTATAATTTCAACAGTGGGCAATAAGAGATAGTGAACTTGAGCAGCACAACACACACCTGTCTGTTGTACTCCTCTTCATTCTCCATCCACATGTACTCGGCGAATGGGTTGGGGTCATTGCCCTCTCCTGTGTGCCCATTGGCCACCGGCTCCTTTCCTTCCTTCCCCGGAGCCCCGCCTCCCGGTGTCTTGGCCACCTCAGGACCGCTCATCTCAGCCGGCTCTGGATGAGGAGGACAGTTTTGTGTTATCGGTAGAAAACTGGTCAGGAAATACAGCATAAAGCAAAGCAACTGGAATTTGCATTCAATGTGTGTGCTGAAGCTAAAATTTAAAAGAGAGAAGGAAAACGATCATTGTATTAAAGTCTACAAAAGACACACCCTGCAAGGACTGTTCAAATCAGACACAGATGGTACCAAGACAACACAGAGACACACCATGTGTACTTCCTCATAATCTTCATCCATTTTGCACAAGTCCTCGCTTGAAGCCACAAAACTTTTGGCACATGTTCGTTTCCTATTCCCTATCCTACAGCTGGGCCCAGGATTCAAACTAAGCAAATTAGCAGTATTAGTTTTATGTCAAGACAGTAAAACAGTCTTCATCGGGCCTCACTGCTCATAAACCAGAACCCACATAACAATTGCGAATGCATTTACGACGCAGTTTTGCCTATCTTAAATCTAAACACCTATTCAAATTGCTCCTGGATTGGGCCCAGGAGCGAAGGCAGGTCTCCAAAACCAAACCTAAAAATCACTCTGACCCTGCAACCATGACAATTATTTTTCTAAAGGAATCACTAAAATCAGATTCAGGTCTTAAAGCAACACAGAGGTTTAGCAACACAGCCTGTATATCTCCTTGAGCTCAATGTCAGTTTATATTCTGACACTGTATTCTAACCCTAACCCTGAACTAACGAACTGGATGAGAAGGTGGATCCAGTTCACTAGATTTGCATTTCACGCTTTCCAGATCACCAGCTCAACTTTCTCAATCAGTTTTTGATCATTCATTAAGTCAGCATAAAAAACATACATAACCACTGCTTCCGTACATGATCCTCTGAGTCATGTTAGAAAATTGTTCACATTTTAGTTACAACTATGTTTGAGAGAAATTTTGTTAATGCAGTTCACATGAATGGCGAGGCAAAAAAACTCTGTCCTAAAGCGGAGCTCCCACTGAGTGTCAGAATATAGATTTATATTGACCTCAAGAATATATGCAAGCTAATGTGTTACTAAACTTCCGTGTTGCTTTAACCAAGTGGATGGCACTTTATGGTCAATCGGACGGGTTTATCGTGCTTGTGAATGGCAGCGCCGCAGTAGAAGGCCAGTCTGTAATTATTAACCTGGAACATACACGCTGGCCCAGATAAATGTGACACAGATAGAGTACTGTTCACAAGCCTTACCAACAACTACAGTACAATAATTTGGCTGAGGACCATAAATCAGAAACACCGTGGGATGACACCTTCCTCATTTCCCTACCAGGGTGAGCGCAGTGGAGAATGGATAGCATAGCAGAAGCAGCTGAATGCAAAAGCGCCGGTGAAAAATCACAGTGGAATACAGCAGAGGGCATTAAGGTACAGCATAACACACTGAATAAAATGAAGAGTGGAGCAGATCACAAAAAAGGAAGAGCAAGTGCAGTTGACTTATCAGTTTGGGCTGCAAAGTTTCCTCTGACTATTTAGCCGGTGAACTTGTGTTTTTTTCCTGACCGGATGAAAAGAACAATCTCCAGTATAGACTGACAGGTGGAAAGGTGTAGGGCTGACCCCTGTTGGTTGATCAGTCAATTTGTCAGTCAGAGGTGTTGTGGACAATCAAGATTCAGGTTTGCTCATCATACAGTAGCATTGACCGGCGTTTTTGCAACCTTTTTCATGTTGAAAAACCGAAGCCAACTTTAATTAAGCTGCAGACCCCCATCTGAAGTGATTTTGATCTAGAAACCCTGCCATAATGTTAAAATAAGCATTTGCTTTTTTGTATCGTATCAATCACTAGTGAAGCTGTTCCACTTTGCTGAAGATCTGCTGGAAGCCCCTCACGGACCCCTGGGGGTCTCCACACCCCACACTGAAAACCACTATTTTTATTTTTACATTTTATTTAATGTAATTTTATTTAAAAGGTACTGTGGTTGTGTGAAGTGAGAGCTGTAAAACATTCAATTTCATTCACAAATTAACTGTGCAGTATGAGATTTGGTCACCGAAAGAAATCCTCGAGGACAGCCCTGGAGAAGTGGGCATGTGAATCCCCCCTGCCTCCACAGGGACTATCAAAGTGCCTTCATCCAGCTGCTCAGACAGTCCACCTACACCAGCAGGACAGTCCACTTCCATAACTGTGTTTACATTTACCATTTCCATGTGATTTTTAGGATCTGACTTCAAATATCAGATTTTATGAGACCACACCGCTGCATGCCTGCACCTGGCCTGAAAATGACTTATGCATCCCTTATGTGTGCAGAACATTTTCTTTCTCTCCATCTCCCCCTTCTCCTCTCTCTGCATTTCTTGTGTAGCTGGAATTTGACTTTGGAGGATTTCCAATCACAACACAAGCCTGATCACTCTCTATCTGCTCGTTGAGAACCAATAACAAGATATTGATTTTTCCGATTCCAGACTTGTCACTTCATACAACTGGGCCTTATCAGATGATATAAGTTGCACTTAACTGACTAGTTTAGCTGCAGGCAGAGAAACAGTCTTTATATAGTGTATATAGTTTTATTTGCATTTTTAATGTCCTCAACCATGGATGAAATGATAACTGATTGTTCTGCTAGACTTTATGATCACATTACGGTAATTAGTCTTCATGAATTGAGACAAAATTACATTACTGCACGTTTCCCCCCGCACAACAGCTTAAGCTCAGCTGCAATTTATGTTCCAAGTGAACTGAAATGCTTCCATATTGCAGATATGCTATGATTAATTATGGAAACTAAAAATGATTACATTAATACATGACTTGACATGATTAATTGTGCAGCCCTGCTCCTGCAGCAGAGACTTAGTGTTCCCACTGCAGTGAGACATGCATGCAACAGTGACATAATCCTCTAATAGTCAGACAGCTCAAATAGACTTGCCATGACTAAACTCTGGCCTTGTGGAGGTGCAGTTTAAAAAAAAAAAAAAATCAAAAATATTAATGACCTCAATTTAGCCCCCCACAAACCCCAGAGGTGTGCCTGACACAGACACACGTCTGTAATGCACGCCATGTGAGGCCGCAGCACTGACTTATATTCATTCCCAAGCTCCAGCTCCAGGCCACTAAATGCTTCACCCCTGAAATGACCCTGTTTCAAATTCAGAACAGGATGTTACTTTGAGAAATTTTCCTGACTTTTCTGGCCTGGTTGACAAAACAAAATCGACATATGCAAACAGAGTTTAACCAAAGGCAGACTGCTGATGGCTGCACAGAGACAGTATGAGCCCACTGTCTTTCAAAACAGTAAAAGTAAACATGTACAATCAAAGTAGGTTACTAGACTAAAAAGAGGTGTGTCTGCCTGGCCTTTAGATCTGTGTGTGTGTGTGTGTCTGTCTCTGGGCAATGACGATGTAATTGCATAGCACAGCAAGTTACACAACGTTGGGATGTTAGCCTTTAAGCCAAATAATAAGCAGGGAATGGTGAGAGAGAGTTGGAAGGTGGGGAGAAGTTTTGCAACAGAGTACTGTGAGCCAAAATTTGTTGCTATGCAGTCTTATGCCCCATCAGTAGACTGAGGCACTGAGGTGTGAGTGTGTATTTTTACTGTGGCCTATAAACTGATTACACTGCAAGTGTTGTGGAACAACACACATTTTTAACACCTAGCTCCACAGTAAACTATCACACTATCTTTGACAAATGCATAGCACTCACATGGATCTCATGTAAAAATCAATAAATCAGGTGCGTGGGTAGGAAAACACAAAACAAATAGCAATGAATGTTGATGAGAAATGTCCATCAGCAACATGTCATTGCATGGGAGTTATGTCTAACAGAGAAAAACATCAAAACAAAAGGTTCACTATGTGACCCTTGTATCCTAACCCTAAAACATCAATTTCACAACAGTTTCAAAAGGTCGTAGAAAACACAGCCTCTCCACTGCATGAGGGCGCGTGGTGGGTGAGCGCGCATAAATAAAGAGAGCAGGGACAGTGTGCACCGTACCATAATGTACTGCATGTTAGCACTTATATGTTCGTGTTGCATAACCTATGTGTTGGTCACCATGTAATATTTAGTTAGTAGAAACTAGCACAGCCCATCCTCTACGCCTGCAAGCATAGTATGGTGAAATTCAATGAGGGAAATGGACAACAGCTCAATCATGTTCAGCACTTTGACTCCAAGATCGGCATGGCACCAAAATCCTGTCAACACATACTCCTATTTAACTAATTGATAAGCTCCAACTCCACAAGATGTTTCTCACTGACACTACAGCACTTGCAGACTGTGTGCACCATAAAAATTCATTTTAGGAAATCCCCATCCTTAGTGATTGTGTGATCTTGCATTCTTTCATTATGCACAGCTAAAATGAATTCTATGCATTAGCAAACTCCATTTTGCATTCACTTGCCTCTAGTGTTATCTGGGCCTTCATTACACATTTTGCAGTGTTATATGAAGATGAATTATGCGCAGGAATACAATCATTCCAACACAAAACATGAGGAGGAAAAGAGCAGTTTTCATTTAGAAGTGAACAGAAGAAAGAAAAGGGAGAGAATTAAACACAATCCCCATTTTCATCCCTAAAATGAAAAGTTAACAACAGTGGTGATTTATTGCCGTGTCTCCACAGCAATGACAATATTTAGGGCTACAAGGCAGACCTGAATTACAAATTTAGAATGAACCAAGAGAATAGTATAGCTTTTCATTATCATATCTCCCCCTGGACCGACTCATCCTCTTACAAACTGCCAATAGTAGCGTAACCACTGATATAACAAGGATAAAGCACACAAAATAGCTTTAGGGGGTGACAGCAACACTGGCAATGTCACATAAAAGAAGTAATCTGATGATTGATGACACTGAAGAGACTAAAATATGAGATTCCATAAGTGAAAATGCCCAGTGTGTTAGGTCCAACATTTGGTATTTCTTACTATTTGATAAAAAGGTTAAGTTGTGTTAGCTGCGTTGTTTATAGTACCATCCGATACTAACAAACACGTAAAGAAATACATTCAGCAACGAATCTGACAAGTGAAGACTCTAATTCAATCTCAAAAGCAAAGGAGGTCGCGTCTACCCATCGCTAAATGCTGAAGGCCGTGTGAACACGAACGGGCGGACGTGTTGGCCCTTGGTTAACGACATTAATTCGTGCGTACGTACTTTGAAATGCTCAGATTAAACTGATTCATAACGGATTATGTAATGTGCAGCGAATGGGAGCTGCGTCGTCGTGGCTTATAGCCTGCTAACATTTTTCAGGAGGCTAACAGGCACGGCCAGGTAGCAGGCCCACCTGAAAAGTTGGTAAATGGGATTGGACGGGCTTAGAGGAGGTCATGCTAAGTGGCTAGTTGGTTCTCTGCGGGGCTGCAAATAGCCACAGATAGGTAGCTTTGCGATCAATGGACGGGCCTGGGGAGAAAACTATCCAAGCAACAAAGGACTGGTGGCTGGTTAGCTTAAAACAAGTATTTTCACCAAAGCCGCGAAGTGCATATGCGTAAGAGCGGATAAAATGCGATAATCTAAGAAGTGCTAGGATCTCTAACGTGAAGCTGTGCGGTGAGGTCAAACTCCATTCTCTTTCAGCGCTGATGCGTCAGGCCAAACAAAGTAGTCTGTTTAGCCACGGCTAGCACGCTGCTACAGCATGGCAGGTCTCAGTGAATATGCACGGAACCAGGTCAACAAAACAATCCTGCGGTCGATGGACCACGGCAACTTCTCGGCCAAGAAAGCGTACGGAAAAGACGAACGGACACAGCTCGTATATGTTAAGATAAAAAAATTACCTGGCATTGTCGGTGTCGCTTCAAAGTACGACGTAGCACAAACTTATTTCGACAGCACAGCGACGAGTGCGTGTTCGTGGTTTTGCAATGGGGATCTCTCTCTCCCTCCCTCTCTCTCTCTCTGCGATGGTACGTAGCTCACATTAGCTAAATCCCGTTAGCCACCTTGTTAACGTTAGAGAGCTGGGTCGGTCACGTGGCCTACTGGTGCCTTCAAGTGCACGACAAATATCGGAATTTTTAGTACCAATGCAAAAGACCGACATAACACAGTCCTGCAACAAAAGTAGCACAAATTGACAGACTCGCTTGGCATCTTTTAAAGGGGAAATGAAGGCCTATCAGTTTAATCTGGCTTTCATTTTGGAGTAATGTTAGAGCCTCAGTTTAATCATTGGTTTTCATATTTATTTTCACACTTGAGTTTATTTATTTTATTGACTTTTAATGTGTTTTAACATTTTATATTTTATTTTGTAATTAATCGAGCATATTTTATTGTCATTTTGTAATTTTACTGTCGTCTGTTGTTTTTATTTTTTGCCTGTGTTTGTTTAATCTTGCAATGTGAAGCAATGTGGGCTGCATGTTTGCGTGAAAAGTGCTATATAAATAAAGTTGTAGTTAAATAATAAAGTAGTGCAAAATTATAACTGGGAAAATAGGAACTTCCCATAATACCTGAGTTAACAGGTGAGCTGATATCTGAGAGTGCTAAGCACGGACATCCTTTAATAGTTAATGGTAAATATTATGTCTTTACTTATTATGTGGCACTGTGTGCAGTATTTTGTCACACACTGTTATGCATAATTAAAAGCCGTAGCTCTGATGTTGAAGAGACAATGAGTTTTATCTTCCTACTCTATATGAAATAGGTGCCACAAGCCGTAAAAACTTCAAACACATCACTGACTCGCATAAGTTTGTCTTTCTTCCACTCTGCCACCGCAGCAAAACCTAGCTCTGTGCTGACTGATTTTCTAAACGAAATAGCAAAATATGGCATATTACAGGGGCCGCTCTACCACTATTTGTGACCTAGCCCAAACGCAACCTGGGATTGGAAAGCGAGTTTTACGAGATGCACTCGAAGGCAGCATGTGAACAAACATCCTACCAGCCCCACCACCACCACTACTATCTCTGGTGTCTTCCAAAACACAAATGCTTGCGTGGCTTTGGGGATCAAACTAATGTGTTGATGAACCACAAATGATCCGGCAGGTCAGATCCAAAGATAGGCATGTTTTGGGAGGCGGAATATGTGAGAACAATCCATCATAAAGATGACTAGGTTTGTTGTTCAAACAAGTGTGCATAGCCTTCCCTTACAGGGGCCTAGTCTTAACTAAATGATATTCTCAGCCACAATATGTGAATTATACCGCAAGACTACATGCTTTGGTTAACTTGACGGTGTTATCCCATAGCATCGTACCTAACGCTATATGTAAAGATAGGAGTCGACATGAAATGGGGGTTGCACCTATCTCAACTCAGTTTACCCACCATTTTTATTTGCAGGGGAGAGTTTACACACCTTTCACCTTAACATATCTTGATGTGGTAAATCCACAGGATGCATCATGGTAGGTGATAGCAAACTGATATAAGTTATAAGGAGACAGGTTCCTATGAAGACCACAGCATAAATTCACTGCTTTTTGTTTATATTGGTGGCTGTTGGGCTTCTAGTGAGCACACACTGGAGGTCATAGTTTACCCGCCTTTGAATTATTCAGCTCAGCATAACTCAGTTATAGAGAACCGACCAAATTAAAGTCCCTCGCTTGCTGCTGAGAGCGATGTGAGTGTTTTTGTTAGCTAACCAGCTAGCTACCCCCATTACTCACCAATAACAACAGACTGACCAGACAAGTTCAAGTGCGAAAAGGGGCGAATCCGTCGCAAATATGCAAGCCAGCTGTTGAGGAAACGGCTCCTTTTCCGCCCCGGACGCCACCAGAAACCTTGCGCTGAGGAAATACTTTGGATAACCTCCGTTACACTAAGAAAACATATGTCTCCTTTGTGCCTTTTCTGTCCTTAGTGACCACAGAACGGAGAAATTCACGGTTTCACTGCCTAACGGTGAAGAGAAAAAAAACGTTGTTACGTGTCCCGTTTGTCCAGCTGTACAGCTTCGTCATTGGTGGGCGTCTACGTCACTCAGAGATTTCCACCGACGCCATTGGTGGAGCCTTGGAACACGCCCCGCCCCTCCTCCCCATTCATGCAAGTAAACAAAAATATAACCCATTTTCTACCTGCCGCTTTTGTGCAGTCCATATGCCACGTTAATATTTGACAGTCAGTTTGTCGGCTGGGTCCGGAAGCAGATGAAGACTCACCTTCATGTCGTGAAGCTGAAGGGCGAGGAAAAGGCGACGGGAGGAGAGGAGAAGCAAAGAGGATGCATGAATTTATGAGTGAGAGGAGCCGCGGACACACGCTCCTTCAGAGGCGAGGGTGGAAAAGTGGCACTATTCCTGCCATGTGAGCAGGACCATCAGGCAGACTGGAGGAGATTTTTCTTAACAAATTCTTGTTGCTTTTGAGGGACTAATCATTATTTCAGTTCACTACACACACCTGCAGTAAAATCTGTATGGATGGCCATTATTTAGGAAACTTAACTATGATATTTGAGACATCTCTGTCAAATTCATTTGCAGTGTTACTGATTCAAGTACAGACAGTAGGAAATTGAAAGGGCACTATGTACCACCATCTAACACAAAGCGTGCATCTCATCCAATCAGATCAGTCAGAGCAGCTGCCTCATTTGCATCAGAGCCCGTCAGCTGGTCAGTGTGTTGTGTTATTGGTCAATCCCAAAGTCAGCTCCACCACATTCCTTTTAACACTCAGGTTTGGAGTAGCTATTGTGTATGAATGATGTGTGTGTGCTGGCAGCTGACATACAGTGCAACCACCTGAAACTCTGCCATGGGGTCTACGGAAGTTGATCTCTTTGACATGTGTGTGAACGAATTGGCACAAATGTCTAACAGCTTCTAATTCTACATATAATAAGGATATTGACGTACTATAAACAATAAAACATCTTTCAACATGTCCTTTGGCCAGTTCTACAAGCTTTCAGCCCCATGCTCATAAGAGGCACCTGATAATTTAAACCATGACTCATGATCAGTTTGGCTTCCACTTTTCTGACAGTGATTTGCACCCTCTGTTTGCACCCAATCAAATTCGTCCCATGGCCTCAAAATACTTCTGCAGTCCGTTTTTTCCCCTTAATTATCAGGTAAAATCGAAGGAGTTGGCAGGCGAAACTATTTCAGGATTCCAGCTTTCTCACCTTGATTGACTCTGACAGTCTTTTGGGCGGTCCTGTGTTTGGTGAGCTCAGTACAAATCAGTTGAAAGAGGATGGACGCTCTCACTCAGCTGTAAATAAAAAGATGTATTACCCCTCAAACACAGAGGAGGGCGCCTGTAACACAGTGATTTTGGAGCAGAGAGGAGTGTGTGTTATTCTATACTTTAGAATAATATAAAATAACCTACATAACACACATCCTGCACCTGTTTTGCAGCTCAGCACCTTTTAGTTTACACACTGCACCCATTTTTTTTTTACATATTTTATTCTTTTATTTTTATTACATATATAGTTTCTGTGATATTCTGCCATTATTCACTAGATATAGCTTATATCATTAAAACATTGTTAATGCCTTTACTTTTTTCCTGTAACTTAGCTATAGTTGTTGCAGCTTTATGTTTGCTATTTGCACAGTTGTCCGAGTTGTTGCAATTCTATTTCACTGCTGTTGTGTATGTACAGTTATGCATGTGATAGATAAATCTCCTGAATCTTGACTGTATTAACTAGGGACCGTGACCTTGATTTGATATGTGGGGATGTATCCAGTGACGAGGAGGTTTGGCTTTGGCAGCCCCTTCAGTATGACAGCATCACAGGTCTGAGGAGTCATGGTAAATCCTCACTGTAATGGATTTCCAGCATGCCATTTCTGCATTGTCTCAAGTGGATGGAAGAGGTGTGTATGCATGTGTGTATGTGTGCATTATGTCTATGTGGGAGAGAGAGAGAGAGAGAGATGAGGACATTAAATTAGTAATAATGTTCTACAACAGCAGATGGTCCCCAAGGGTGGCGGTGTGTCAGCTCAAATCTGTGTGTGTTGTGTGAGTGTGTGCATGCGTGTGTGCATGCATGTGTGTGTGTGTGTGTGTGTGTGTGTGTGCCTGCAGCTGATTTGTCCTCACTGTGCTGACCTGTTATACCTCTCCATGGGAAGCTCATAAAACCCAGTACAAATTGCTTGGTTCTTCTTGATGTCACGCAGACACACACACACACACACACACACACACACACACACACCATGCAAATAAATGCTATGTCCACACAGAATCATAAACCATAAACGGTACATCACTGTGTTTATGGGCTGGTGTTTCTGCTAGCTTGCTACACGGTGAAGCCAGTTAGCTTCGGTCTCTGGGTGAGACAAATTTTGATTTGAAGTGGCTCACATCGCAGAGGCTTAGTAAATGAGTCACATGTATCACTATGGGGATGCAAAGGAACAATGTCACGTGCACACACACACACACACACACACATGTACACTGGCACTGGGCTATAACTCGTATGTCTTATTCCCTCTTTGCACTTCCCAGGCCTGTCTGTTCAGCCGAGTTGGAAACAAGAAGAGGAATTCCTCTTTCA
>OMLB01056703.1:0-14268 GCA_900302555.1 Myripristis jacobus
GAGGGGAGCTATAGCAGCTGATGCAACTCAACGAACACTTTAGGGAGGAGTGCTGGGTTCAAATGCAGTACCACCCCACCCCATTCCTCAGGCAGGAATCACAGAACTCTGCCAGAGCCACCCTCATGGTTGATGTTACCAGGAGGAAGGCAGTGACATTCACATCAAATCCACTAAATTTTGCAGCACACTTAGCACCTTTCCCAGGTCCCGCTGAGGGAACAGCAGCTTTCTCGCTGACTCGTAGCTCACACTTTGAGCAACTCCTCTAAGAACTGTACCACTGGAGGGTGTTTGGAACAATGTTTTCTGCACCTAAGACCCCAGAGGAAACCACTCTTACCCACCCTGCAGGGTCCAGATCTCTGACTGAGACATGGCTTTAAGAATTGAGTTATATGTTTGGGGCCAATTTGGAGCCACCACAATAAGCCTCACCTCTTCCATCTGCACTCATATAGAAGTATTGAAGGAGGCTCGGTGGGGGGGAGCATGCTGCAGGTCTTGTGGCCTCTGGTGTGCCAATGAATCAGTGCAAGGAGGAGAGCGGTGAGACAGCTCATAGCCGGTTTGTCTTAAAGAATTATCCACACCCGTTGGCTGGCAGGTACAATTATCTTCATCACCTAGCCACATAAGGTCATGTCCAAAATTATGGAAAATGTAACTCAGAACTGAGATAGAGTCTTGACTCTGAGAATAAGGGTTACATTGTAACTATATAAGCCTCTTCATCCCCAGCAGCCCTTACCTTTGGTGACAAATTTCATCAGTCAGTAATTTCAATGGTTAGTCTAAGTACATTACAGTAATTATAAAGGCACAATGCAATTACGAGTTGAGCACAGGACTAATTGGGAGAATGACAACATTTACATAATTCTGAATTCATATAGTCCAACACAGATTGATGTTTTTTTTGTTTTTTTAATTGGTAATATTTAATTGTTGCAAATCCATTGTGGGTCATTATTGTGTGAAAAGGTTGGGGAGGCAAATAATAGCAGGGAGCATTTTAGACTGGATTGTGTGTTATGAGGCCTGTGGGGAAGGCATAGATGATATGACTTATAGCAGTCTCTGTGTTGATGAGACAATTTTTGCAAATCTGCACCCAGGGATTAGCAAAGTATCTAATAACAACTTATTGTCACTGACAGTCAATCCTAATTCTACTCAGACAACAAAATTAGAGTTTTATTGTTTATGTTTGAGAAACTTGGAAGGTACTTTGGGGATCGTCTTTCAAAATGTCTGATCAAACTACCAATGTAGAGTAAGTCTTCTCTTGAAAATAAGCCTCTTCAGCACTATAAATCTGGACAGATCTCACAGTTATACCTGTGCCTGTTAACATCCCAAAGGTCAGCAGAAAGACAGTGAAAATAAAGAACATATCCTTGAATGAAAAGTGAAATATTTTCTCATGCTACTTGTGGGCATGTCTTTGAACATCTTTTGCATATCCCTAGTGCTGGATGGCATTCTGTTTGTTATATGTTAAATGAATATGAGGGGTTTTGCTCAGCAGCCAGAGCCCATGATGGGCCTAAAATCAGTGTGTGAGTGTATGTGAGACTTAAGCAATTTAAAATATAGACATAATCCCTTTTAGAGAAAAAAAAAATGTGAATAAAACACATTGTCATAAAAAATCAGGATTTGTTAAGTTTATGGTTTAACACTGAGCTAAGCTTTATAGTTCACCTAGTGAGACACCTGATAAAAGAGGCCATGGCATGTCTCCACTGAAGGTATTTAAGTCGACATACTCCCACCCCACGCAGCTCTTGAACACTAGCCTGAGGCATTTTTCCCAAGAAACAATAGAGTTCCAGTGCCTTGCAGCACGCTCTCTGTGTGCCTGGAAGACATAAGAAGGAGCAGTCAAAAATACAGGGATTAGTCACATACAATAAAAGGCACATATGATAAAAGGCAACATGGTGCATGATATGCAGAAAATTAACTGATGTGTGGGGGGGAAAGAAGACTGATTCTACCAGAACAAACAGACAAACACAGAGTGAAATCAGCACTATAGAATTTCAGCTTCTTATGCAAAAATATGATTGTGTCTATTTTCCCCTTCATAACTTTTTACAGTCAGAAAAGGCAGAACTGTAATATCAGCAGAATGGACTTAATACCCTAAATATACCCTTTGGTTTTTGAATTCTGCACCGATGCTCACAAGCAACGTTAGGTAATAGCTTGCTGAGTTTGTTAGAAAAATAATATTAATTTAATAATATTTATCTGACACCAGGCAGATATCTAGCCAATTAACTTTACTAGCCAAGTGAAGACACTGTCGCTTTTCATTTTGCTCTATCAAGATTACGCAGGATGTATAAACTCAAGAGAAATCTATGAACCAAGGACACCATATACAAGGCTTGGAGCTTCCTTGAGCTATAAATGCATATTTGCCTCTATAATCAGATGGTGGAGGGCATTATTAAAAAGATTTAACCAGCCAGATTGCTGAATGTAAAGCTTCACTTGCAGCAGTATTGTTATTTGGGGATGGGTCAAATCAGTGCCACTTAAAAGATCAAACCATCATTTGTAGAACTGCTTTAGAGTGACTGCTATGGCCTCTTCAGACAAGTGTCCAATTCAGCATCGCTCAGTCAATAAATATATCATGATGTTGCAATCGCACCACTGGCACGTCCCAATCTAAAGGAAATATGAGTGGTTGTTTCATACATGGTCTTGCTGAAACAAGTCGTCTTTGCCTTGTCAAAAGATGCCACAACAAACACAAAACCTCTCCATGTGACTTTGTCAGACAGGCAATGTTTTGTTTGTTCTCTCATGACTCTTGTTTCCTTTAAAGCAAACAGAAAATAAATTGGCTCCATGTCATCGCCATTACCAGGCAAACAGAGGCCCACAGACAGCAGCACAAATTTGATGTTAAACAAAATGGTGTTTATGACAAGAGGCCTTGTGATGCACTCTGTTATCCATTTATAATAATCAACATGGAAAGCTCCAAGTCACAGCAGGCTGTTCTGCAACCGAGTAGCAACATCTGTAAATCCATGAAGTATCAGATGCCAACGAAATGCACACAATGGATGCAGGGAGTGTTTGAATCTTTGTGACATGCATATCATGTTTACCCATGCTGACAGCAATGATGCAATGAAAACAGAGCACACTGCATCAACCATATCCTCTCTTGTCCCCCTCACTACTTCATGGGTAATCTACTGTGCATTGCAGCTCTGCACAATAGTTAATGACACCTTGCATCCAAAAAAAGAGAATGCGCTTCACTGCCAATCTGTCCCTTCTGTACAGCACTGTAATTGAATTGGAAAATGTATTCACCATTAGGAAACATGCTTTCATGGTGGATGTTGCTTGTGAGGGACAGTGGCTAATGCACCATATTTCTGCGCTTCGCGTTCATTTTTCAAATACAAGCAAAGATGAAAACATTGTGTGTAATGCAAAATCATCCCATTATCCAGATTTAACTCCACGCAGTTAAAGTTATTCAGGTGTGCACATTTGTCCGTTCAACCATCATGCATCTGCAGGTAATACACTGCATGTGGCACTTCACTTTTGCATTTTCACATGCTTACTTGTGCTATTTGCCTCATTCAGTTTTCTCAAATGGAGAATATTCAGGTGTTTTTAATGTTTGAAAACATAGGCCCCAGTAATTGTATGAGTCTTGCTTGCCTCATATTAAAACAATGGCCCTATCTTACTTGTAATAGTGTTTTCTTAAGTTGTAAGGCAGTGTAGGATCAGAACTGAACCATGTTTCTCACATAACAAATAAATATACCTGAGGTGGTAGACATACTTCTCTCTGCTACAGCCACTCTGACAGCAATACAATATAGCACCTTAAAATTTGTAAAAACATTAAGCCTTGATACTGGATTTGAAGGGAAAAGCTGAAGGTTTTAAAACCACCTGAGACATCTCATCATGGACAGAGAGTTCAATCCGGCGCTAGTTGACACATTTGTCCCCGCCGAGATCTGCGAGCAGTCAAAACCATCTAGTAAAGTGTTGTGTACCTGTCAGGAATGAGCCTTGTTTTGGAAGATATGGACGACATAATTCATCAGGCTGAGGGAAACACTCTTGAAGAATGGAGAAGTGACAAAGTCGATTCTTTCGAGAATAATGACGGCTGACAACCAACTGAATGGATGTAGTGTCTTTTAGGATCTATCAAAAGCCTTTTTCGATGGTGCCAGTTTTCTGCAAAGCCCACAGGTGTGATGTGCAGCGCCATCATTGTTGTGTCAAAATAATAGATATATTGAGACACAAACTGTATATATTATGAAACATTATTTATCAGTATCTCTCTTTCCGTGGATTTTCTGATCTCGCCAGCAAATTGTATCAAGTGGACTGGACCTGTTCTATAAAATGGACAAACAATTAGATATTTGGGGAAAAAGAACCACTGGATATTTGGGACATTTGCAGCAGGCATTTCACTGCAGGGCTCACACAATTGCTCTCGTTTTCCATGTTGCTGAATTTTCTTACCACCAAAAAAACGATTTTCTCTCCATCTTATTGCAAATATACAGAATTTTTCAGATGAGCTATACATGTAAACATTAGGTGCTTTTGATTTTATGTAATAAACACATCAGCATGGACCTGACTCTTGTGGGGTAGTACTTTCCCCTCTGTGAAAAAAAAAAAAAAAATATATATATATATATGTATATTTCACCGGAAAAACTTGGAATTCCATGGTGTGTGTGCATATCTTTAATAACACAGATTGATGTGCTCCCATTGGAGTTAGAATATGTGCTATTTAGGACCTAAGAAAGGTAAATAGGTTACACACATAGTACTGCACTTCCACTCACAAATTCCTCATTATTTTGAACTATTCCTGGTTTTGGTTGCCAGATTTGAATGTCAAATGTCGTATTTATTTCATCTTGAGCTATGTGAAAAACCACTGTCATGCGGGTCGGTTTTAGGCCCTTGGACAGTGTGATGAGTCTCATTCACATTCTGTCCAAACCTGACATCATTTGCATGAGAATAAGCCCAAACTCTGCAAACGTGACACGTCCCAGACAAGGGATCACAACTTGGCTGTCATATTAGGCCGGTAAATTCAGGTGACATGGATCCTGTGTCCTCATCTGGGCCAACTTGACAGTGGTTCATGTTCCCTGCTGTCTTTTTCTGAGGGGTTTTGGAGGGGGGGTTGCTTTTAATCAGCATGACGAACCAAGCCACCCCCTACACACACACGCACACATACACACACACATCTAAGAGTGGGCATATGCTGAGGGGCAGTGGGCTGGCCGGTGTGCCATCATTAGTCCAAGCCTACAACTGCAAGCTTCTGACACATGTCGAAGGAGGTTCACTCGACCTACAGAAGGCGCATCCGCATTATGCAAAGGTAGCAGTGTCTTTATGTGCAGCACTACTGTCAGAGGTTTGAAGGAAGAACTAAGGAAAGAACTCTAGGGGCTTGGGGGGAGACGGGTAGAGACGGCAGACAGAGAGAAATGGAGAGAGAGAGAGAGGGTGCAAATCAATAAGGAAAGTGGATGGAGGGAGAGACTCCTACTTTAAGGAACGGTCCAATTCATTTAGTCTTGCATTGAATCTGAGAATCTTGAATCTTAGTCTGGAAAAAATATAAGATGAGGTAATTTCACTTTCCAGTGCAAACCAATTTGTTTTAAGATTTTTACTGAACCAAGTGACATCATCTTAACACAGAGGGTGTGATCTGCTTTAGTTCAAGATGTGTTCAAAAAATGAAATTGACAATGAAATTATCCGCCCCTATTGTGGGAAAATTTGTATTTGCAAAGAGAACAAGTTTTTACAACTCAATACCTGACTAAATGATTTAAGATGGACTTTTGTATGAAAACGTCACCACGAAATGTGAGAAGCACACCCCCTGTACACAGCACCATCAATGATTTAAATGTATTTTCCATGTAGATTATGAGGCTTGCTGTCGAGCGGTGTGTCAGCTTGGCCCAGGGCGCCAAAGGAAGTGAATTTGACAGCGAGTGGCGCGGTCTCTTTATCACCTCAAAAGCTCCAGGCCATTTTATTACACAGTTTTAAGGCAACTACAATATCTGGCTACTACATTTCTACCTTTCTGATTCCTTTCCCAAAACTGACTTCAAGAATATCTTCAATTATAATTACCAAAAAAGCAACATCTGGCGCAGTCTCCCTGTCATTATTTTCATTTCCAAGAGGACTGGAGGACACAAAAGCCTGTATTTAGATAAATAGCTGCTAAGTGTTACAGAGATGATGGTGCCTTTTGTGCAGCAGACACAGATATTTTTAAAGTCGGTTAATTTTACAGTGCTCTTTGTAATTATTTTCCCAATTAGAGGTTCGCTGCCATCCTACTTCCCACATATAGAGCATACATATTCTGCTCTCAAGCCAAAATCTGCTCGTCAACACAGGCGTGGAGGTAGAAGTTTGAAAGAGTCATGAGGTGAACAAAAGCAACCGAGTCGTAAATTATAACGTCATCTGAGCTCCTCTTCCCCGGCTTCAAACAGTATCTCAAAGACTCACACGTCTTTAAGAGATGTATTAATAGAGGAACAAACAATCCACTTAATGCCCAAAGTGAAGGGTAGAGTCATTTTTACAAGTCCAGAGATGAGATTCTGCTTTCATTGCCCACGTCAATATGATGATTTAGTACCCGGGCCTGCCAGTCCTTTGTCACTTGGGCACTGCAATCTTTCTCTGTCAGTTGCCAGGGGGAAGGACTGAGATTCTGTTTTTCCAATAACGCTAAATGCATCGCCAACAGCGCATGGTCCAATAGCTCATGAATATGAATATATATATAAATAGACAACTTGAGGAGGCGGATGGATGTCGGCCTGTCACTTTTGCCTTGCCTAACATCTCCACTGAGGGTAGGTCGTGTCCTAGATCCACAACAGAACCAACTTCCTACAAAGTTGGCAAGGAGATGGAGCAAGCTTCCTTCTCTCCTTCTTATTCGGTGTTATCGAGCATTGGTGATATTTCAGCTTCATGTCGTTATTGTGTTTCCAAATATGTGGCTGACACTCTGGAAGCCAAAAAAATGGGTTCATATCAGTAGGCTAACAGCAGTGGCCACAGTTGGGTTTTTGAAACTATCAGCATCCCAGCAACATATAGCTGTTTACTGGTGGAAATTCTGTATAAGGTTTACTTGACATATAATCAAGCAACAATTAGCCATGAATAAGCATGATGATAGCAGGAAAGGGGTGACAGAGACGTGACAGGGGGGCGGCAGAGGACCAGCAAGATGATGACAAGGGAGAAGCAGGAGGCTGGTTTTTGTGCTGTACAGTAGTCAGTGTGATGAGGGAGCATGCCTACAAAGCTGCTCTCACATAGAGGGCCACTGCATCACGTTAGATTTAACTTGAGACTTACAAATCGACATTAAAGAACCAGCAGCGACAAAGGACAACTGTTGTATCACCTCACGTCGCCTGAGTTGGGGCAAAAAAGTTGCACTTGAAAACCACCGCCAATGGCAAATTAGCATGAACGTCCTGCGTCTGCATGAGAAGAAAAAACTCTTCATACCAGCAGGTGGCAGTAGTCCGTATTCGCAATTCAAAAAGAAAGAGAAAAGAAGACCCCAGAAAGCAGCGTTTGCTTACCATTATCACACTACTCACTCACCACAGAGGGAATTCTTAATATATTGTTTCCTAATCAAGAATATGTTTGATATGATTTCGCAAATGGCACTGGCATTGTCAGCTATATTGGTCGTTTGTTTGTGGAAGAAGAAAGGAAGAGGCATAGGTGGAAAATAATTGTTTCTCTTCTTGTGCATTGATTTGCGAGGCTGAACAGCCAATCAGAGTGATCTCTTTCACCAACTGTTTTTCGCTGCCAACAGGAGTCCAACTAGTGCCAAATTTGGCTGAAGCTAAAGTGATTTGGTCATTGTTATGTTACCTGAAAGCCACGGTCATGATAAAAGATTCAGACTTTTCTAAGATGAAGAAAGTTCCTCTCCTTTCCTCAAAGTGTGACATTAACACAGTTCAACACAATATCCTTTTCAAATAAGTTGTAACGAATTCAGAAGGTTTAGTGCCACACTATGCAAAATCAAACAGTTTAGACTCAACAGGCAAAAAACAGGGAGCATGTCATTTATTAGTAAGCCAGGCTCATGATGAGAACCATAAACCAAAAAATTCCATGCTTATTCCAATGTTATTATTATGATTTTTTGGTATTTTTTCCAGTTGGTCTGGAGGATACTCAGCGTCAGTCCCATGATGACAACCATGCAGACTCAGATTTATTATTTCAAACTCAGGTTATTTCAGTTTTTGTTGGTTAGGTTTAAAATGTAGTTTTACATAGTGCCCCATTAATGAACACCCTACCATGTTGTGGGGAGAAAAAAAAACGTTTTTTCCTAGATTTATCTTGTTTTTAACATTCATTTAATTCATGGCTACCGGTTGCATCCCCTCTACAAACAAAATAAATGAAAACTTCATGCTGGAATTCGGTGAAGCACCATTCAGGGCTCGCGGTTTGGGCATTCTTTTACTGAAAATACATGTATTGCACTTGTCATATCTGTCCGGCACACAATGCGAGGAGCAGGCCTTGTTTGTCAAGACACTCACCAAACCCGGCTCTCCAACTGGTGGTTTGACTCCCACATTGTCACTATCTGGCTTGCTTTTCTTCCGCTGTGGGAGTCTTAACGTGTGACATCTACAACGGCCTTAACACAACACAGCGAGATTGAGTTCCTCACGCTGCCTGTGCGTGTCTCTTCTTACCTTCACTCTCAGTTAAGCCAGCCCCACTGCCAGGAAACAGAGATGTGACAAAAACAGGGGGAAGGGAAGTGGAAAATAAGGCAGAGCCATAGCACATGCCAAAGTCAACCTGCCACTCAGCGACAGGCGTTTTGACAATCATAGGCTGTCATCACTTTCTGATCAGACTTGTCAGCAAGAAATGCGGCAACAAGACAGCGCCGCAGAAGGAAATCCACATGCCCCCCTTTTCCCACACACACACACACACACACACACACACACACATGCAGAGCACATTCACATATTTAGAGTTATGTTATTTATGTACACACACATCAAATTGAGATGTGCCAACACATCAAACATGTCAGAAAGTGCTAGAAACCACCCCTAAGAATAAAATACATTTGGAAAACGTATTTTATGCGACATACAGTAAATCTGGTCTTGCGGCTCTGCTCTCAGGCAGTGATGTGGATACCCCAAGGGGGAAGACAAAAGATTTGAAAGATTTTGAGGCATTTTGGTCAGTGCAGCAGCACGGTGAATGGACACTTTAATGCAAGATAGTGTTTCTGATAGAATCGAATCTGATGTATCTGCCAGTCCACCAGCAATCAAATCCCACCAAACCTTTCGGTGCAGTGTTCTCCCCGTTCCAGTGAGCAATTTGTCTGGAGAGTGAAACATCCTAAAATACTTGTTTCTCATTTAAGCCCCAATGTTTAATCCAGACATCAACGAATAACTAAAAGATGCAGTAGTTAGAAAACAAAACGGATGAACTAAAACAGACAATGAGACAAACTGAGAAAATATTAGTGAGTTCTATTCAATAAATCAATGCTCAATGTTTATAACAAACAAAAGCCTCTTTAATATTCACAGGGAAAGAATGCACAGTCGGTATACAGAGTACAATGAACAAATACACATTCAATATAAGAATTAAAACAACTTCAACACTCTTGCAAACGCAGTGCTTCTCCTCTACTCGAACAGAGGAGAAAAAAAGACAGGGAAGTGAAATAACATCTGTCATGTCTTTGTAGCTGCCAGTCACAGAAGAAAGATGCCATTTATTTAAATGACGGAAAAGAAAGAGAATCTCTAAGGCACTGTTTACTGGAACTATCCAGACACAAAGTAGTGAGAGGACATTTGTCACTGCTTCTCCAGTGTGATCATTTATAAACACATGCTTATTTCATTTATTTATTTCATTTAACCTGATTTTCAATTGTCTTTTTGGTCTTAAATATTTTTATAACCTTTTAAAGCTTTCATCCTCGTTTTATCCATTTATACCACACCGGTGCAGGTAAAGACTGCTGTATCTAATTTTTTTTTTTTCAAGAAGATAGATGAAACACCTTTTTATCCCAAGCTGTGTGCAAAACTCGGCGAGGAACTAAGTGGAAGCACAGCTGATTATTGCTCATTTTGCAATAATTAATGTGCTGTTTTCAGAAGTGACACTGTGAGCTGAGCTGAGCTGACAGAGAATACAGAGCCAACCAAGAGAGTGACTCATGGACCTGTGCACCTAAACCCAGTATGAGACACTCACACCAGTTCACATCTAACCTCTGTTACAAGGACCAACTGGGACAAATTCTTTATATTGCACTTAGAAGCAACATTTGCAGAATTCGTAAATATTTTTAGTATTATTAATTTGTTAACGCATGCAGGAGCAATACAACGTAGGGGGCGTCACTCAAAGCAGTAATGACATCAGGAGAGACCCGAAAGTGTGTGTTTCTGCATGTGTTTGAATTCTTTGCGACTGCTCTTTTCATTAGCCAGCCGATGAGGCCCTTCATCTATCCATGCTGTTGATCATAATAATACTATTAGCTGCTAAAGCTGGAAAATTATATCGGATTGCAGCAAAGAGACATGAGAGCGGTGTGACTGGCAGCTGTCATCACTCTCCATGGCTACAGAGTGGGTGGTCTAAACGCACAGCATGCATGATTTCCTAAAATGGTTGTTAATGGATCTAACACTGGAAGTATCTGGTGTTTTGCTCCATCGTGCGCTGTTTGCGATGACTCTTCCGAGACATTTCCACTACATCGCATTAGGTTTTGCAAAACATGAGACGCAGCAAAGATGGGAGGACGGGAGAGAAGACAGTAAGAGATAAAAAGGTCAAGCTTGAGCCCTCTGAACCACCAAGGCTCCTGCATTTTCCCAAACCTGATCACAAGCTTAACAAAAAGATAACCAAAAGCCAACTTCAGTAACACCGACACACACTCAAGATTATCCCGCACTGTCAGTTTTTTAATGTGACATTTGTGGTGAGCTGGCCTCCAGGAAGATTAGCCAACCGTCATGCCATCAGCTAAAGTGGGTACTTTTGATAAAAAACAAGAATAAAATTAAGACTGCCTTTGAAATGCAGGTCAGACTTTTTGGTTCGCGTTTGACTGTTCAACGCCACTCTGGGTGCTAATTAGTTAGCAATGAAGAGATTACTTCTGCACTTGTATAATGAAAAATCAGCTGTGTAGTGGCACTGCAAATGAGGCTTTCAAGAGCCATGTTGCCATCTGAATTTTGGAGCAGTGAGGGGCTAAGCAGTGTGTACCACCACCATGTGCTACCTACAGGCATGACCAAGGCTTTGTGATCAGTTTGATGGAAATGTGCTGGCATATTACCAAGAATATACATTTTTTGCCTTATTCTTCAACTTTTCTTTACATCTTGTAAGCTTTCCACCACCACTTCTCTGTTTCTTTCTCTTGTTCTATCCTTTTCAGAACACAACTTTATTAATCTCATGTGGAAACTTGGAGATAATTCCAGTTGCCTGACTAGGGTCTGGTTGCAAACCTGAGCAGAGCCACTCATATAAATGAAATTTCACCAAATTGCCCAAAAGTAGGCCTCACTCTATGAAATGTGGGAGTGAAAGAAAGTCGACACAGTGAGCGGAGATGAAACGGACAACCGATTTTCCACCAGAGGCTCACATGTGTAACTCCACATTAAATTTTTTTGCTAGTGTTCAGGTATGATGTCTAAACAATCTAATTTTTAACACAAACCCAAAAATCTTTTCATTTTAAACTTGCTATGAGGGCAAAATAATTTCAAGCGAGGGTCTGAGGCTTAATGAAAGTCGACTTGAGAGTCCAGAATAGGAAAAAGTTTGAAAACCCCTGCACTAAAGGTTTGAGTACAGGTATGCAGAGCATTTTTTTTTCAAAGTGCTATCAGATTATAGCTCAGGTGTATGTACATGCTGTCATAAGTGTTAATCCTTGTGGCAGGCATCCCATAAAAATATATGCATGTCATTTCAATATTAGACCAACTTGCTTATTGGAGTCATTTTACATTGTAAATAAGATTATGTCACATGGATTTCAGAATAGTGTCTACTCTGTCTCACACACACACACTCTCTTTCTCACACACACATTTGCGATGAGTTTTATTTGTTTATTTATTTGTTGTCTGCTGCTCATGTTACCGGAGCGTCATGGTGGAAAAACTGACTGTTCATCTGAAATCAAGGTAATGGAAGAAAAGTGTAATCCCTCCTTCCAACTTCATATAATTGAAAACATGTCTTCCTGGGGGCCATGCCGCCCCCCGCCCCAAGCTGCACAAACTACCAGCAGTGCCCCTCTTCATGTTGTTATGGTGAACCGTTTTCGTCTGATAATCACGGCGATGCTTCAACGCGATACAGAAAAAGAAACTTGTACGCGATGTCCTGGTGCCACGAGCTGCGTGGTGAGTTCAAGTCTGGCACACAGCGTGAACTCTCTCCCTCCTGTCTCTCCTGTCACCCGATAATGCTCACTATCTAGTGCGGGGAATAAAAATATATATATATTTGAGCAAAGAAAGGAAAAAGAAAAAAAATGACACCGAGCAGTCAGGATCTAAGTAAGTGTTGTGTCTCTCTGGGATGTTGCAACAGCCTCCAGTCGCAGAGCCTTTGTCTGGTTCATATTCTTGTTTTGTTCCTCACACGAACAACAAACACAGCTCCCACAACCTCTGAGTGACTATTACCCTTCTTTCTTTTTTAGCTATCTTCCTCCCACTCAGATATCACTCTGCCACACATCAGTGTTGTGTAACTTCTCCGCTGTTTGATGATCCCGTGTAGCTGCAGCGAGCCGGGACTTGTTTGTGATGGCTGCACATGCCCGTGTCAAGGTGTTTGCAGATATTAAGTGATTGTTACACTTAGCCTAATTAATAAGGTGAATTTCAAAAGCAATAAATGAATATGCAAATGATCTGTGTTTGCGCCTAATTTTCTGAAGTGGCGATAACAATGTGGCTCTAAGCTCTTCTCTTAACTGTAATTTTCTTGATCCACCATGACAAACAAACAGAAACGATAATCCTATTATATTTCTAATGGCACGGTTTTGTTTTCTCCAGGCATTTTGTGAGAGATGTTTGTTTTGTGCGCGCTGTTTTTCTTCCCTGACACTGACAGAACTTGAAATCAATTTTCAGCCACTTTTCATTTCACTCCACACAATTTTCCAGTTAATTCCCACTTCTTCTTGTCTGCATTGTTGTGATATGTGTATGTCCTTGTACCGGTCAACTACAGAGAGCACCGTTTTCTTCTTTAGGACAGAGTTTACATTAAGGAGCTTAGCATCATTCTAGGTTATGATACGTTGCCACTTTTCATTACTGTGGGAAAGATATGTGCATTTGTTTCAGGAGGGTTTCCAAACCTTTACTTTTGAATACTTTGGTAAAAAGGCTGAATTCATACCCCTTAGTGAAAGCCTGCAGGGTCTGGGGGCCTGCTGCACTCCGCTGCACTGCACCCAAACACAATGTGGGATATGTGGTGCACTTACAGTTGACAAGTAAGCCCAAACCAAAGCTTCTTCCCACCACAGCAATGTAGGAACAGCATTATAAATTACAGATGGTGCTTCAGTGAGCTCTCTGGGAGTCCGTTAGGGTAATTATTACTGGCAAAAATAAACCATCTGTATTTTAAAGAGCAGCGGTGGGGGTGGTGATTAATATTTTCCTAAACTTCTCAAGACCTGGGTTTTTTTCTCCATGAAATTACACCACACAAGGCTTTCAAATTCAATAAATAAATAAATAAATAAATTTCCAAATTATGCAATTATACAAATATAAATACAAATAAAAAATAAAATATGTAAACAATAATAACAATCTTTATTTATATTGAACTTTCATAAAACACACAGTTACAAACAACAGTGAAAATTGAAAAAGATAATAAAAGTGCAATACAGAAACAGAAATTACAGAAATTAAAACTAATGAGCAGACGAACCAGTGTAAAAGCAAACACAGATAGAGTAAAACTATAAAGAGCCCTAACCTGTGGAAGTAGCCAAAGACTTTAGTGCAATAGCAGCTTAATGCAATAATGAAACAAAGAGGAGGAAAAACGTCTGCAGAAAAATAA
>OMLB01056704.1:0-20763 GCA_900302555.1 Myripristis jacobus
TAAAATGCCGAATAACCGCTAGAAATGTAAGGATTTGCTCATTTTCTGATTTTTATCGACGCATAAGCTCACACTATGATACTTTCACTATATTAAAAATTTTCATAAAACCTCTTAGTGGATGGAAAACGTTTGATTCAAGCTGCTTCTTGATTGAGTCGAGAAAAGGAGGAAAAGGGCCCTGCTTCCTTGGCGTGAAATTGTGACACCGATTTGATGATCATGATATATTTTGTCAAAATAGATTCTTAACGTGCCTGTCAGCTGCTGATAAACACACTTCATTTCATGTGTTTATTTTTTTAGTTGATTTGAAAAGGAAATACGGTTCCAAACCTGCGCAGTCGAATGAATATGATATGCAAAAAAACTCTGAGTTAATATTTGACAGATTGGCAGCCGACTCTGAATCCTGAAGCCCGAAGGAAAATGTTGGAAACTAGAAAACCAGGTTTCTGCTACTTTTGATGTAAACTTTCCATCGATATTGCCACCACAATTTGCCGTTGGATTTAAAACAATATATTACTTAATATCCGATGGATCCCAAACAAAAATGTGCAAAAAGTCAGTCAGTTTTTTGGAGTAACGACAGGAACGTATCCGGTGTGCTCGCTCACGCCCCGCCGGCCTGTGTGCTGCTCAGTGAGAGGACAAATACACCGAGGGTTTATATTAAATACATTCCTGCGTTTCCCATTAACATTCACCTCAGCTCCTGCCGCCATCATGCCTGCTTCCACGAATCAAAGGCAGCTTTAATAATGATGCCATTCAGTGGCCGGCACAGTAGATGATCAATGAGGTTGAGGCTGCAATTCATCACTCCTATAGGTTTAGACTCGCCCAGGGTAGAACTGCCCTCTCAGCCAGACAATTTGCACATAAATCTGCTGCGCTGGACCTCTGCGAAGCCCCGGAAATCAAACCTCACAATCCATCTCATCAGCTTTATGCAGATATTCCTGTCGCTGCCCTCACCGGCTCCTGCTCGGTGGCTCTGCTAATTAAGATAGACGTCAGATGACTGCTTATGATTCAAGCCAGAATGAGACCCCATTGGTCGAAGAGCCGATATTGGCTCACAGTTTTTGCACAGAGCTGCCGTGAATCCATAATGATGGAAAGCAGAGTGATGAACGAAGTTATTGACTGATGATTCCAGCACCGAGGAGACGCCGGAGCCTGTGCTCAGTGTTTTAACACCTGGTGCCGCCGTGAAGAAGAAAGATAACCAAAGAGAGAGGAATGCTATGGACAGATGAACGGCTTTTTTTTACGCGTTATTCTTTTAAAAAGGTTGAAGTAAGTCCCCATCAGAGTCCTGCGGTGTTGCTAATCTCCATCTCTTTCAGAAGTGATTACCGGTGATTTCTAGAGAGTAGTCTTTCACAACATCTCCTCTTTGCCCTGAGCAGCTCAGACAGGCCATTGCTCAGCTAACCGGGCAGAAATGTCTAAGCTGGAGGGTCGCTCCGCTTGGCACTCAAGTTCAAGCCCTGCAGAGGAACCAGAATAAATGAGCCATGTCCCTAGGGTGCCTAACCAAGGCTGAGGAACTGTGGGAAAGTGGTCACATTCACCCTTTCAACATGGATGCCCTCTCTCCCTCAGCATATTAGGAGCCGCATTAAAATGTCAGTTTTTTAAACAAATGCTAACATTAATATAATGGTGGATATACATACATTAAGGCGTTCCAGCAGTGATGCAGATGTTTTGTTTTAAATGCATGCTGAGAACCAGATGGCTCAGCCGTCTCTTCTGAAGTGCTACAGTATCCTCTAGTGGCCGTTTGGGTAATTACACTGATGTGCCATAAAAAGCCTGGAGTGCATGGTTGTTAACCAGCTTATTGCCATTATTAGGGAGAGGCTGGCGTTGAGGTAGGTGGCAGATGTCTATCTGCAAGGGAGCTGTTAGGCCCTGTGGAAAGTGGGCATGATAAAGACTGACGTGTGTGTGTCTTTGTGTTGCAGAAGTGCCAGTTTCTCTCAGGCCACACGGAGCAATCTGTTTGTGGGCAGCGACTCGGCCGTGCAGAAGCTCTCCCACGGCTTCTCCCACTGCCTGAACGGCATGGGCGCCCAGCTGCACGGCTTCTACAGCCTGCCCAAGCCCGGAAAACACCAGCTACCCGTGCACGACGACTCCCCTCAGGAGGCCTGCTACGTGCTCCCGCGGGGCTACAGCTCCGAGTCCCCGGCTCACAGCGGCATAGGAGAGCTGGACCTGGAGAACGAGGAGGTTTACACCTTCAAAACGCCCTGCAACGCCCTCGCTCCCGTGCACAGCGGCGAGCGCCCGCCCGACAATTACGATCTCCCCACGCCACCCGGCTCCTTCTATCAGATCCCTCGGACATTTGATAAGAACCACAATGCCCTCACACCTTCCAGCTCCGAGTCATCCTGCGCCCCTCCTCCCAGGCCGCCCAAGCCCAGCCAGGGGTCGGAGGGCCAGTGGGGGAGCCCGCAGTCGATAGGGAGCCAGAATGGAGAGGTGACCACCGCAGTGTCAGTCATCCCGCGCAGAAACACTCTCCCCGCTGTCGAAAATATTAGACTGCACAGAGGTAAACTCGGTGTTTTCACCACTTTTCTCACACGCTGACGCTGAAAACACTGTAACATTACACGCTCGTATTTGTTTCTTCAAAAACAGCCTCAGTTGACTCATACAGTTCTTTTGAAATCACGCATTTCACCTGTTTCCTGTTTTCAAATGCAAGTGTGACTTCACCAGTCCACCCACTTGTGGTATTGTAACGAGCGCACGCCGCTTCCCCTTCCTCTTGTCTTTCTCTCATTCGTCTCTTCTCTCCCTCTTCCTCTATCTCTTCGCTGTACTGATTTAACTCTCGCAGCTGAGCAGAAAACAAAGAGGCCAGTCTAGCAGACACTGTTCTGCTGAGACACTAATGAAATTCAAGCCATGCAGCCTGCTCCAGAATGCCTCGTTCCAGGCTGATAAGCAATAAAAAAAAACCAAAAAAAAAAACAGGGAGCACTCACAGACACAATGCATGGCCTCTCAGTATGCTGTGCTCTCTGCTGGGCCAAGCCCTTGTTCAGGCTTCACATATCCAAAGACAGGAAGTGACCTGTGGCCCTTGTTAGCGGGGCCACGGGCTGTTCACACACCTGTGTTGCCTCCTCCAACAAACACTAATTATAACCCACCGGAGCATTAAATGAAATGTCACTTGCGTTCTGTTGGTTTCACGAGGAACACGAGTTTACTGATTCAGAGTATTCTGTGGAACGTCAGGTGTTTTTGTCGACATCAGTCTCACTTGCAGCGATTATGATATCTGACTCATGGTTGTTGGGCGCCGTACTTGAGCAGCAGTCTTTTCCTTTTGGAGTTTATAGCGGTGGTAAATATTGATTTCCCTTCCCTGTGCTTGCCTCGCTCCTCAGGCTCCTCCTTTGAAACCAACAGCCATCACCGTCCAGTCTATTTCAACAACTCAGGCCAGTCTGTGGAGTCCGTCAACGATGGCTTCAGCTCTTACCTGGTGAGTTCCTTTCTCCCTCGCGGGCAAATCGCGTCAAAGCTCAACAGCAGGGTGCAGGGACAGAAAATGCATTTGCTGCTTTGTTTGTTTGTTTTTTCCAATTTTCAATCCTTAAAGTCAAAATCAATTTCTACATGTGTGGTCCAGTGTGTTCAAACATATCCCGCATGTATCCACTGCTGCACAAATTGGTTTTGGCTCAAAAACACTCATTTTTGGCTATGTTAAAGTCATAAAATAAAATGAAACGAGCAATGAAAATCATATTAACTAACATGTCCTTAGGAAGTCAGAAAAGCAAAATAAAAACAGAGGTGCCTCTCTAGCTCACCGCACGGAGCGTGTGCCATGTGGTGCCGGGGCCGGGCTGCGGCGGCCTCGGTTTGGGTTCAGCCCGGCCCCCTTTGCTGCACGCCGTCCCCTCTGCCTGCCCTGGGTTTACTGCCTCGCTCCCCTGGGACTGTCTGCTGAGGCAGGAACGCCCAAAAATATCTCATTTTTTTTTTTTAAACAAAAAGTAATCTAAAACAGTGCAGCGGCATGTGTAAATAATACAAAATCCTGACTTGTCTCATCGAATGAAGCCTCATGATGTCTGTGCAAGTACGCTACTGTCACCAAAGGGCCAAGATGGAGGGGTGTGACAATAGACGGCACACTGTGGTTTTGTCAACAAGAGACAAATTTTGAGCGCTGAATGAAGCGGGGAAAGCAAACGTGTTGCCAGACTGCTGATTTTAACAAAGGAGGGGCGTTCTTCAGCGCCGCTTCGCTCTCCTCTGCAGCTTCAACCAGGACTTTGTTTGGCTTCTCTGTGTTTTGACTGCACTTCTGAGCGCAGCGGCTCGTGTTTAAACAACAGGGAAAGTAAGGAAGATGACAACAATACTGTTTAAAATTTCGATACGCTATCAAACTTTTGATTCTGTGTTGATATCAGTGTCCCCCTATAACTGAGTGTTGTAGTGTTCCTGCAGTGTTGAAGTCTGTGAGTGTCTAAAAGAGAGCCATCTGCGGTCTGTCTCTGTTGGCACAGAGAACCAAAGCCCCTCTGACCCGCTCAGACAGCGGCAACTCAGATGACAACTATGTGCCCATGAATCCTGGCTCCTCGCCACTCAACGCCGCCCAGGCGGACAGTCCCAAGAATATCTACATTCCTATGAGCCCTGGGCCACATCACTTTGACTTCCCAGGATTCTCTGCTACACTACCTGCCCGCAAGGGGAGCACCGCGTCCCAGTGTCACCGCCCCGGCCGTCTCAGCGATGTCACCCCGCCGCCCATCAACCGCAACCTCAAACCCAACAGAAAATGTGAGTCTTTGACAGCAAAGGTCTCTCAGATATCAAAGCAAAGGCTTTACTGTTTTTTAATCACCATTTCTGGCTTCATTTCAACTCATTAGTCTGCATTGTGTATTGTTTAAAGCAAGACAATGATTTGTGTTGACAGTGCCTGCTCTTGTTTTCTGCAGCGAAGCCAACACCTCTTGATTTGAGGAACAATGGGATCATTGATGAGCTGCCATTTAAGAGCCCAGTCACCATGTCCTGGACGCGGCCCATGTGAGTCTCATATCAGTCATTCAAATTAGGTTGCCCTAGGCCACAAACACAGGCACACACACACACACACACACAGAGGCACACAGAGTTTGATGGTACAGATTGCAGCTGTATTCTGTTTCGCCTGAGGTCAGAAGGTAGAAGCACTCACAGTCCTCCCTGCTTTCCTCCAGGCCGACGATGAACTCCATGTCCTCCCAGCACTGTCGACCCATCTCCACACAGAGCATCACCAGCACCGACTCCGCAGACAGTGAGGAGAATTATGTGGCTATGGTGAGTCCCTGTAGCTGGAGGCAGAGCGGGAGAGCACATCGTGCTGCCGGTCTTAATGATCCCCTTGTTTTGTATGCTACGCTCACTTACTTTCTCCACCCTGTGTGAGTAAATCCTCCCTCCTGTCCCCATTAGCAGAACCCAGCGTCTACCTCCCCGGCCATGAGTGGTACCAGCAGCCCCGCCCCTCGCAAATGTGGCAACGTGGACTATCTAGCGCTGGACTTCCAGCCCGGGTCACCCAGTCCTCACAGAAAAGTAAACACACAATTATTTTCAGATTGTATTGATTTCACTTCATTTTCTTGTCTTTCTTCTTTCTTGTCTTGTGTGACAGCACACTAAATCTGTCTAATAGTTTTGTTCCCATGCCTGAGGACGCAGTTTAAAATAATAAAAAAACAAATCAAACTTCCCAGCAGCTCAGCAACTCATTGCTTATTGGCAGCAATGCTAATTATCATGTCCACCACCGTTTTTATTAAAAACTGTGAAACTAATTAAGTATAACTTGTCCCACATACTTTGTACAAATAGCATGATAATCTCTGCACAATTGAAACTACTGTGGGGGTTTTCCATTTTAATCCAAAACTGAGTCAACAGTACATGACAGTGTGACAGTGGCTATCACGCACCCTGGTGGCTGTCTGAGTCATGGTGAGATGCTCCTGCTTAGGCTGCTTACTTACTTCACTTCTTTCACTTGTTTAGTTCCTTATGTCATGTACACCCTCAGTCACTCTGCTCTGATTTGACTCTAACTTGTAGTCCTAGCTGTTGTTGTTGTTGTTGTTGTTGTTTTCTGCCCTGATGCAGTCTGCCCTCAGGCCAGTGGCTTATTTATATCTTATTTATTGGCCCACAGCCCTCAACATCCTCTGTGACCTCTGATGAAAAGGTGGACTACGTGCAGGTGGACAAGGAAAAGACCCAGGCGCTGCAGAACACCATGCAGGAGTGGACCGATGTGCGGCAGTCTGCTGAGCCCGCCAAGGGGGTCAAGTCCTGACACTGACCCGCACAGAGAAATAAAAAAAATCAAATAAAACACAGAAAACTCTCCTAATATTTCAAGCATCCCCAGTTTAATTCTTCTGTCATGTTTATGAACACTAGTTGGGCTTGCTAAAGACTAAGCATGGGGACAAAAAGCCATAGCTTATCCTCGCCTGCAGAGATAGCTGCTCTCCCTGGCAGCTGCCTCTGCACTGAAGTGCACTGCTAACACATGCAGGATGTCAGGCCATACAGTGAAGCGCCCTGCCAAAGCTCTTCACGGAGACTGTTATTACACCATATGGACAATTGATATTGCATATGAATTATATCATCCCGACTTATGAAGTTCAATCCATCTTCCACAATGTGCAAGTGTTTAAGCTGTCCCACTGCAAGGGCGCCCGCTCTGCATCAGTGGCATGTTTTTTGCATCGAGCCGGTTATTTGCCAGATTGCTGCCATTTAAAAGAGGAGCAGCATCTAACTGGTCAATAACCGTATTAATATAGGAGTACGATTGCTGGTCTCAGGAATGCCAAGATGCACTCTCATTTTGGCATGCAGGCAGGGCTCTCTCTTTTCACTTCAATCTATCATTTGTGCTGAGTCCTGCAGAACCAGAGAAGAGATTATTTTCACTGCAGGCAATCGTTTCAGCTTAGCAGTGCATGTCTGGTAAGAGGAAAAAATACAACCGTACAAAAAAGGCCCGTGTCACAAGCCCTTATGATAACTTTAGATGACTGTTGCTTCGGTTTGAATTAAGTATGAGCTCAAACCATATTTAAAAGCTGTCACACATGAAGGCAGGCCAATTATTTAAGTGCAGGTACAGAAGTCAGTAACCCCTAGATGTACAGTATAAAGAAAATACAACAGATGAAATGAAGCCATCTTTCTAGTTTTGACTTCAGTGGTCATTAACTGATTTCAGATAATACTATAATGCATTTCATGGTAAATGTGCACTGACATATGTAGTTGTTGAGTTTGAGGGATTTTAAAAAAGATGAAATAAATCAGGAGGTTTGGTTTGCAAGGAGTTAAGATGTCCTTCCTTCCTTTCTCTCTCTCTCAATCTCTCACTCTCTCTCTCTCTCTCTCACTCTCACTCTCTAAAAATCATGGAAGTGCTCATAAATACAAGCTAAAAAGGATGAGGATAGCATATTTATGTATTGCAGGATTCAACAAAAAAAAGCACCGTACCAACCCTAGTCATGTGTTCACTGATTTATAAGGTCTTTGATGTGGCACACACACTACAGCTATTTCTGTTATGAGTAACTGTTTCCAGTACATATTAATAGAATGACGTATTTCCAGCACATCTTGTGTAGAAAATCGGCTTTTTACTGTTAGAGATTCAAGGCACTTGTTGGAGAGGAAAGGTGCAGCACAGTAATGTGATGTAACGCGCTTTTCTTGTAAAAGCTGCCTGCCACAAAAGAAAATTTGCCAATGATCGTAAGTTAAAAATGAATGAGGAAAGAATGTTATCTGATTTCCCAGACTCCCCTCCCTTGTTTATGATAAGATTTAATTGCCTTATATTTTTACTTCAGTTTAGAGTGTAACCTTTTCCTTGCAGAGGAAAATAAAAATTCACAATGTTAATAGAAACAGCCAGCCATATTGTATTTAGGACAAGTGAATTATCATTTTTGTAGTCCCAATTAAGTCCAGTATTTCACTGTGGGCTGGAACCACTCACGGGGTCATCCCCATGTGCACTATATGACTAGTGTGGCCATGCAGTGCTAGATGGTATTATTGATGATTTCATTAAGATTTACATCTTAATGTGTTTTCTACCATTTTTACTGCTTTTTGTATTCTTTTTATCATTGTTTTTTACTGATAGGTGTAAGCAGGCGAGATTCACACGGATGAGGGTCAGGCTTAATTAAGCTAAGTTTGCCACAGAGTGCATTTTATTATTTGTTTCAAATTTCAGAAATTGAATTTTTATGATCCATGCTTTCAGCGGGGGGAGGCTGGCAGTCGAGTTGCACTGGCGAAGCCCTTCCCAGGCGAACTGTGATTCACAAAGAGAGAGCGAGAGAGGAAAGAAAAGACTGAAAAAAAAAAAGCCTGTCTCCCTGTCACTCTCTGAAGTGAAATGGATGTGTAATTTATTATCTAGAGAGACTCGTAAAGCGCAGGAGCTGTGTATGTGTTGTGGTAGATTGTGAGTTGTAGTATGTTAAATGACAGCCTGACTGGGCAAGATGGAGAACTCTGCTCAGCTCTACTGTCAGACTGTCACTGGGTTGACATACTGTACTAGAGATCATTTTTTAACCACTGTTACTGCTACTACTGTAAAGCATTTGTAGATTGCTTGTGTGTTAATTTATTAATTTATTGTGTGTTTTGCAGTTGATAAGTGTAAAAAGGAAGAAAAACACCCCAAAAAAAAACAAGAAAACTGTCTCTCTACTAACATTGATGTATATGCAAAATGTCTTGATTTTGTGAAGCAATATGACAAATGATGCCAGTGTGATGGTAATGTGGTACAGTACATTTGGGATACACAAGACTACAAGACTTTGTTATTCCTGTATTATGGTAGACTTAAACTGTGGACATAGAATAAATCAAGAACTGAAAGTCTTGTGTTGGCGCTCGTCTTTAAATATAACCCAAGACATTGTTGTTGACAACCACCACACCATTACTCACGGCTCAGCCTGACTTTTGCAGTGGATGCTGCAGTGCACAGTGGCTGAACGGCTGCTGCCCCCTGTTGTGAAAGACAGCAGATGCAGCCACTGGCCCAGTATGACCAGTATGGGCTGTTGAAGGCAGATACCGGTGTTTATAGACTAATGTGGTCAGGAGTTAAGGGTTTCAAATGTTCACGTTTCACATTTTCACATTTTTTCATCCTCTTCCCAAAAATGACAGTACAAGGGTTCAGTATTTCCCCCCATATCCACCTCTGCAGCCGCCTTTACACTAGCATAGACAGAGCAGACTAATGACATTACTTTGCAGCAGCTTTTTAAGACGGCATGACACCTATTCTGTGGAGGTATTTATTTATTTATGTACTTATTTAGGATTTATTTGATAGGAAAACACCTGCATCGATAAACTGATGCCAGTTACGCAATGCATGCATCCCAGGCTTCATAGCTTATGCTTTTTCAACACCCAGGCTTTATCATTTTAAAGTATGGAGGTAGGGATGAGGTGTAAAAAAAAAAAAAAATCAAACCAGCCACAAAAATAAAATAAAATTAAAAATAGTATAAAAAAAAAGAGTAGGTTCAGATGCAGCCCAGTAATGTAGACATGATTGCAGGTTTATGACTGAATTAACTGCGGCTTGGTAACTCTCTCCAAGATATGAAAGTTTTCCTTTGATTTCAGGTTCTCAGGTACGACGTTCCAGGAGTTTGGTTCTTTCACAGGAAAAAGCTGTCTGACCGAGACGTGTTTCACAGAATGGGAGTCTTGCTCTGTTAGATCTACAGTACTATCGCTTGGCCGCGTCTTAATATAACTGCAGATTCAGGAGGAAGCCTGTAAGCGTTTTTAAGCATTTGAACACAAATGTAAATGAAGAATTAGTTTACCTAAAGCAGTATGGAACAGTTAAATGAATAAATAAAGAAAGTGAGATGCAAAGACAGCACAAGAATATAAAATGTTATGGCTTATAGGTTTTTCAGACTATTTATGTTGCTGTGGATTGAGCCTCCATTGTCTGTCAGTGGTGGATGACACTGAGACCTGATATATTAGCCTTAACACTGGTTCAGATGCCAAAAAAAAGAAAAAGATTCCACCCTTTTCTTCACAGTGATTCAAGAGATTCTCTCTACTTCTCAACTCTTACTACACACAACAACATCCTCACAAAAATACTCCTCCAAGAATCCTTCAGGACTTTATGCCTTTGTGAAGGGGTTGGGAAGTTGAACCTGTGCAAGTGTTGAAGGATTCTACACAATCCTTAAAAAAAAAAAAATAATGAACAGGCTCCCGCAGACGTTCCTCTGGATTGTATATCTGCTTGTCCTGTGGGATTTTTGTTCTATTTCCGGGAGGATTTTTGAATACTTTCACTTCTATGAAATCCACCGGATATTTTGAAATTCTGCAGAATTCTACCCCTGCATGTACATCAGGATTTTGACATCCCTGCAAGGCATCTTGATTTCTGGACGGAGGCATGTCAGAAATCCATGTATGCCGTGCTACATTTTTATTTGTTTGATTTCTTCCCTCTCCTACAGGACTTTTCAAAAACCCCTTACTGTGAGCAGGACGAAAAATAAACACCTGCAGGAATCCGGTTTTACTGAACTGGTATTCCAGCAGTCTAAACCACTGATTGTTGCTCAGTTATTTACCAGCGGGATGTGCTACAGTGTCCCTGCCGTAAATGATGGATGTACTATTTTATGATCCCCTGTGTCTGTGAGGATTCCATCGGAGTATCTGCCACTGTCATTCCCATGTGTTCATGATAATGATAACTTCATGGCTCTTATGGACTAAGCAGGAGGTGAACAAGATGAGCTGTCACACACGGTCATCTCAGCCATCAATAATAAAATTAAAGCCTGGGTTGCAGTTAATGTCAAGTTGCCTCTGGACTGTCAGTAGTAGCCATGGGGGCTGGACATAATAATGGGTCTTCTGCTATCTGAATGGTTTGAGTCAGATTTAAATCCCAATTACAGGCTAGCAAGATGGTGATGGTGTTGCAGATTTGTCTCAATCCTGGAGGAAAGTGAGAAGTGTTGATCATCACAACGGCCATAACGTGTCAATCCCTGTCAAACCATCCTTGACCATTACATCGAACCCAGTTTTATAGTATATTATCCACTTAATGACCATGTTGCCTCATAGCAAGAAGGACAGATTTGTTTCCATCTCTGGTGTTTTCTGGGTGCAGTTTGCATGCTCTCCACATGCTCTCCTGTGCTCCAGCATCCCCATTACATGCAAGTCAGGTGGGTTGGAAACTCTAAATTGCCCCAAGATGTGAGTGATCGTCTGCCTGTGGGTGTCAACTTTGTGAGCGACCGGCCACACTTCCCGCTCTCCTGGGTGCCGCAGAACCCCTGCAATCTCGGTCAGGAATACTGAATGAATGAATGAATGCATGAATGGCCATTAGTCCAATTTAGTGCTTTAACTCAGGATGCGGAATGACCTGAAATCACTTTATACCCACAGTACCTTTTCATTTACAATATTCATCTCTGACACCTTTTTAGGCTGACATAAAAATCTTATTTAAACAGTATCAGATAGGTGTCCCACGATTAGATCTTTTAAGGGGGATGCATGTTTTCGTTGCATTGTTTATGCATTTTTTTGGACGTGCCGCTATCTTCACCAGCTTTATCTCCTTACTCAGACTCGGCGTCATGTGACAAACAAACCAGTGTGAGGTTCTCTCCCCATATCCTCTCTCAGTTTATTCTGGGGCCAGGCCTCTACGGGGCAGTTCATTCTTCACTCCACTAGAGTGTGCGTTTGGACCCCACTATCCATATGCGTGTGTCATGTCGAAAGGGGAATGTTCATACAATGAGGGTCTGTGTAGTTGCTCCGCAATTGCCTCGGTGCACCACTCGGACAAACGATTGTCAATGGACTACTTGAGACGGATCTCAATCGGTTTATACAACGGCTCCCTGCGCTTCGGCTGCGTTGTTTTATTTGTAATTTGCAACCAAATCCCTCTTGTCCGGATGGAGAGGCGCCGAGAAAGAAAAGGGACTAATTTCCCCCCAAAATGCCGTGAGTCTTGAAGTTTAGTGGATTTTGGTCGTAGATTCTCTTATTTGGGTGACCATTCGCTCACTTTGAATTTATACTTGGTAGTCTCACTATTTTGTCAGTGTTTGTCAAGTGTGGCACATTATTAGATAAAGTAAGCTGACAATGTGCCAGGGATCTGAATCCATCGGTGAATCAGAAGTTCTGCGTGCGATGGTTTTGAATTATCCAAGGGATTCATATTGAATATAATTTATTTGTGAGCTGAAGTCGAGTGCTTAAGCGAGAGAGAGCGAGAGGGTTCATCCCAGCTGTGAATCCATGGGCTTTTCATATTTGTAAATCATTTTTTAAATTTTAATTATAAACTGACCTAGCGCCACCCCCGAGGAAGAAATCACTATATAATCCTATAACATCCCCATAGAGACTTATGTGTCTGTGGTACTCAGCGTGAGTACATATCCACCTTATCTTATTTTAGGGTGCTTTTTCATCTAGTGTTATATCTATATCTGTAATACTCCATATTATACCCTCGCTGTTTGATGTGATACTTGTATAACTCCCTTATCATAGAAATACCACAGCTATTTTCCCCTTAAAGGACTTTATGTCTGCAATTTTATTTTATTTTTTAATTTATTTTTTATTTACATGGGTTCATAGCTGAGTCCATACATTCTGTTATCTTCCATGCCCGTGCTATGGTCGCTCATAAGCTCAGTGGACCTCAGTCTCTGTAAACTTGTCGGGGACCGGTGGGCATGGGAGAAGCGACTCCCGCTCAGTCCGCCGCGGGGGGATTTGTACCCATGTTGGGTGTCGGCATAGGATCCATGCCCGGTGGGGTCGGAAACGGCCCGGTGGCCACCTCCAGAGGCTCCGCTATGCCACAGTTGCACAGCGCCATCGTTGAGCGTTTGCGTGCCCGCATAGAGCTGTGCAGGAGGCACCACTCCACCTGTGAGAACCGCTACCAGAGGGGCCAGGCCGAGAGCTCGGACCGGGAGCACGAGAGCACGCTGCACCTCCTCAACATAGTCCACCAAGGACCGGGAAACCGGAAGGCCAAGGGCAGCCGGGCGTCGAACCAGCAACCTCCAGAGTACAGCAGGGCCAATGGAGAGCAGAAACCGCAGGTGACAGAGGGAGAGCAGAAGATTTCCACACGGATAGCTGTAAGTTCTGGGGTTTGGAGCGATGATGATGATGATGATGATGATGATGATGATGATGGTCATGGTTCCAATCATGATAATGGGGCTGCTGCCTCTGCACTGATAATGATAACATAATTAGGAGTTTTGATAGACTTACAATTAGGGCTGGGCGATATGGGCAAAATTAAATATCACAATGAATAACGCAATATCTGTATTGTGATGTTACCGTAGGATGATGATGTGCTTTCATAGGATGTTTACACAAGATCTTTGGTAAGCAGTCATTAGTGATGTGGTTAAAATAATGGCCAAACAGGTCGAGGCAAACAACAGAGCAGCTAGAGCAGTCTAATAAGTTGACTAATCTGCATCCTTTTAAAAGACAAACACTTATGCCATAACATGATGTTATAATATCCAAAATCCCAGACAATGCCACGTCTTATATCGACATATCGCCTAGTCCTGTGTACAATTTCAAAATGCACACCAAATAGTTGGGGAACATTTGAAAAACAAGGGGAATAAACTCCAGCCTCCTGATTGTGGTGATTAAGGGGGCCTGAAGAAGATTGGATGATACCGGACCACAAAGCTTGTTTGCCTAGCAATCCATTCAGAGGAAATGGTTTTGGGGTCATTAGGCCATGGGGATGTTTCACATTTGCTGAAAACCATGTCAACATCTCTACTGTGCAGCTGGTTCAAACGGAGGGATGCAGACCAGACACACTCTGTGGCTTGTTTAACCTATTTAATATGCATTGCTGTTTCATGTCACTGTGTAGATAATTCTGGTTTACTTCATGTTATACTAAAAAAGATAGTCCTACTTGTCATTGAAAGGAGTTTCTCATCTTGTCGCCACATGGTTTAGTAGTTTTCACTCAATTATCACTGGAATACTGTTTTAAAGCAACATCCAATCAAAAAAAACCCAAAAACCAAAAAACATCCAATGAAGGTCTTTTTTGCCCTTTGTAAATCATGCACTAATCTCAAACTCCATCTCTAAAATTTGTGAACAAAAATGTAAGACACGCCTCCCCTTATCTATTGAGGTGAGAAGGTGTAGTTTGCATGCAGCCACCCCCCCTCCCCCAACAGTAGAGCACTGGAAAGAAGTATGGAAACTGAATGGAGCAACAGTGAAACAGAAGAGGGCCTTTCTATGTGCCTGCGAGTGCTGATAGGACTGACTTCCTGTATGGCATCTGTTAAGGGCACAGCCACTGAGATGTGAGATTTATTTTGTTGTTGTCTTTCATTGGGCACTGGGGAGTTCAACCTCTCGACTACAGGCTATGAAATATTTCCCAAGGAGTGTTTCAATAGAATGTCAAAAGGGCGAGAGCTTGCAGATGTTTCGGTTGTATGATCACTTCACTGAATGGAAAAATAAACAATGTTTTATATACCTAGATATATAGATATAGATATAGATAGATATATATATAGTTTTTTTTTTTTTCAAGCAAGGCCATGAGGAGTTGCTGATTATTGTTATGCCAGTGTATTTACTGGTATCTCTGTAACTGGGCACTAGATGTAACACATGTCTCTATTTATCTAAGTAAATGTCTGTTTGGGCCTTGATTTGATAGATTCCACTGAATGGTTAAAGCTCAGAAGGCTCATTTACAGTAAAAACTGATTTGTGTTTTTTTTGTTTTGTTTTTTTTACTCACAGTGCTAATTTACTGTGCAGCCTAGCCTTTTGTGTATTTGGTTTGCATGCAGTTAGGTGCAGCGCAGCACAGAGGCAAGACTCAACAACACCATGGATTATATTGACTGTCTAAAACAGGTCAGGGAACATCATTATCATGTTCCGTTTAATTTTTACTGATGTTGACTCTGGAATAGAGTGTTCTACATAAAACTGATGAGCGCAGCAAGATGGCGAGGAGGAAATGAAAGTTCTGGCCTACATGTTTATATCAACCCCGGGGTTAATATGTTTTTCACAAGTCCTGATGATTGGGTGAGGCAAAATAACTGAGTGCGCTGTGGCAGCCATTGCAGCAATCCCCTGTCATGCATTTATCCTGCGTCTATCTGGCATTAATACTGCAGAGAATTCTTTCTTGAGCAGTTAAGACAGTATTGCAAAAGACAACTCTAATATCTCTCCTCCAACTAGTTATCAGGCCATTCTTTATAACCTCCAGTGGTTTAAAGGAGAGCGCAACTTGGTGTTTCCAAACATTTCCTGGGGATAGGGCAAAAGTGCAGCAGTAGTTCTGCATATTACATTCTTTTGCATTAAAAAGTGGCTCTTCCACAATGGCCACATCTGTGCATGTTATTGACTGTTCACATTGGAATTTGCGATGGAAATGTACACCAAGAGAGGGGCAAACAACACAATGGATTATGACCGGCTGGGAGTGCAGAGAGAGCAGCACTTAACAACGGTGCTCATTGAGTCCAGATTAACAAAGGATATTCTTTTAGATGAAATTGGAGAAATGGGAAATAAGGAGAGATGAGAGGTTACTTATCCGACGATTCAGGAAAATGATTTTCCATAATGCATGTATGAACTGGAAGCTTTTAGACACTCATATTTTAGATTATGCTTTTGTAGGCTGCGTGCAGTTTTTCAGTCTGCCCCTTCATACCTGTATCAGTAAATGCATTCAGCACAGAAATAGGTCACAGAGAAGAGCTTACAAAACATTAGTGCTGTATTACAATGCACAGACATTCAGTTTTCAACCATGGCACATTGTCTATAAAAGACACGGGTCGAACAGAAGGTAAAGGTTTAACAAACAAGCGATATGGCCTTGCTGTTTGTGGCATGACATGCATTGTCATGCCCTATTATCGTAGCTTTAACAAATGACTCACTAAGCACCTTCTTGAAAGATGTGTTGGCCATGAGACCGTTTTAAGCACAAGGCCCCCATATAAATGTTTAGAGCCACTGGATACATTTCCTGGATGTGTTTACTTTAAGTCAAACAGGCCTTGAAAATGCAGTAGGGGAGGGATGCCTGGTGATTAACAGTCCTGTATGCATGGGGAGGATTTTGTTATTTCCCAATCTTGCTCCAGTGACAGATCTGGGAACTGTTAGCTTGGAGCAGTGTGCTCTCGTAGATAGGAGTGCTGTGTATGCTAATGTGTTTGCATGCTGTGTTTGCCCACTCACTCCTGTATGGATTCAAGTTGGCTGTCAGTGGTAGTGGCTACCTTTAAAAGCCAGACTTTTTATTTAATTATGTAGGAATAGATAGGTGTAGGGCTGGATAACAAAATTAAACTGAATATATTTAGCTGAATACCTCAATATCGGCGCTGTGATAACACTGTAGAGATGACTGTTGTTGGTGCTTTCTTTTCAAGGGATTTTCACACCAGAGATTCTGGATAAACAATCATTAGTAATGTGGACATGAAGATCAAGCAGGTAGAGACAGAGAACAGTAGAGAACATCTACAACAGTCTAGTAAGTTCAGAAAATCGCATCCCTTTGTTATAACAAACAACCCAACATTTATTCCATATCACGATATTACAATATCCAAAAGCCCCAGATGATACCTAGACTCACATCACAATGTTAATATAGTATTGAAACATCACCCTGCCCTGGGAAACGAGGTACTTTAGTAATCCTAAGGGAAATTGCAACGTTATACTAGCACACAGCTGACCTACATTCACTAAACACATCTCCAAAATTGTCTTTGCTAAAATCTAATCAAATAAGTCTAAATATGTAAGTCTTTAAGGACATATTGTACATCTTAAATACAAGTCAGTGGTTGTGCTTTAACTGCATCCTGTTTATTTTGTGCACAGTGTTACTTTTAAGAAGCACATTGTTTGTTAAACTGTCAAGTTGCACACGTGCAATACTACATTACAGCTTTTCTATTCTCTCAGCATTCAGATGGCTCATTTGCTCCTTTTGTGTTTGTGTCGTCCGCCTGCTGAGCTGCTTTTTTCCACAACTTTGAGCTCTTGCTTTCTAAAATCTCAACATATAGACATCCTATATGTCTTAAACATAAAAAAAAACATCTGCAAAAACAGGCACCATTCACATCTGGAGCTCATGGTGGAGTTTAGAGCTTAGTGGCTGTGGATAATACTTTGTGTTTCTAAATGTTCATCCACACCATGCTCAGTAGCCTAAACAATAAAACAGTAAACTTTTATGCCCATGCTTCTAATCCATTATCATTGAATCAGCCGCCACCGTCAGAGCAGTGGACTGACTGCTTGCTCTAATAGCATGAACGAAAAAAAGAAGGATATTGCTGGTAATCTCTCGTGGTTGTGTATGACCAATGAAGTGTGTGTGCCCTACAGTGTGTGTGTGTGTGTGTTGGGGTGGGGTATGCACTGTAAGTGTTTCCTGGCAAACCCTTGTTTGCCTGTTGAACCGCCTGAATCAGAGCTGCCGGTGGTCTGATCTCAGCCTCGCTCCGCTCTGATATGAAACAATTAGCCCAGGTCCGTGGGGGCCACCCACAGTGAAGCACACAGCCGTGCCCGGCCCTTGGATGCAGCAAGGATCTAATGTTCATCCCACAGATCACTTCCCTGCTTTTTTTTTAAGGGTAGCTGGCTGTTGGTTAGGCTGAATGCCATATTACTTCCAGTCCCCCTTACAGTGCACTGCAAGCGCTCTGGCTGCTGTTTATCGACAGCATGACTACACCGTAAGCCTGATGTGATTAAGCTTGTCCCATTGTGTCGACTGTAGCTGCGAGATGAGCCGAGCATCTCGTAGTGTTTTGATTAAAAGACATTAAGATATGCCTTCATATAGTAAAGCCATCTGTTAATCTCCTCCTTCTATTTGGGATTAGTGCTCATTGCAAGATATGCTTTAAACACTGCTGCAGGGTGCACTACACTACTAAATGTCAATCCAATTCTCCATATGCATACTGTAATTTCTGCTGTGCGGCACGCATTTAAACATTGCTTCTATTATTTTGATGGGGGAAAGATTATTTAAAATTTTCATTAATCTTAATCTTGAAAGTGTAAGGTTTTCACGTTGGTTCTCACAGACTAAGCAGACTATCCTGTGGCTGAGGATAGAAATAATGCTGTTCATGTTGTATTGCAGATAAATGGGGTTTAGTTAAAGAGGTTTTATTGAGTGTATTTGAAGACAAAGTTCTCACAGACAGAGCGCTCACAATACTGGACCTTGACTGGCCATGAGCACCATGTTCTTCAGTTGAAAACCCATCTGATTAGACAAGCCATTAAAGAGCAAGGCTGGTTGTGATGCATTGACTGGAGCTTGTCGAAGACGGGCAATAGCTTTTTGAATCTGGATAGCACGAAACTAAAAATACTTTAAATAGAACCACTCCAACAAAATTAAATTGCAACAATTTCCTCTTTAATGATCTTTGATAAAATAAACAGGATTTTTTCCATTTTTCCATTTTTCTAAAACAAGGCTCCTTTTAGGGAAAAGCAACACAAAAACAAGCAGCAGACTCCAAGACCCCTGTCTCCAGACTGAATATGAATACAGCACAAACAAAAGTAAATATTATTTTGCACAGACAAACCTTTTTGCACAGATATTTTGTCAGGAGGTCGTGCGGTTTACAATGCACTGACTTATGTAATGTAAGTTACAACTATGTTAGATATGTTGTGGACATTCCACAGTCATAGCCAAGGGCAGTTTGTGAAGTGTTAGCACCAGCTACATCTAATCACAGCTTGTCTTGAAGAGAGGCAAATTGTAGGTTAATATCACACACACAGTGTTAAAGCTGCAGTTTGTCAGTTTCCAGGAAATTACTGCCTCTGGAGGACATTTGTTTCAACAGTATGTTGATTCTGTCATTGCTAATAGCGACTGTATCATCTTCTGCGTAAATGATGCATGAAATGAATAACTCTCTTCCATGATAAACACCGTTTTATGATAGCATCACAGTACATGCATTCTAAACAACTTAGCTGCACATTTTGTGATCATGAGGGCTGTGTCCCCAAGGGAGAGAGCCGAGTACGAGCCTCGGGACGCAGCGTTCCTGGTGGCCGACCTGGACGCCCGACGTTGAAAGAGCTGTAATGGGGCAAAGCAAGGTTCACTGCTATTTGAGACCGCCATTTCTCAGAAGAGCTTTATTTTCCAATCCTCTCTCAGTTCAAAATTTACCAAAGATATTAAATATACTGTATTTCATCGCTTCAAATCTTCTAAACTGCCAGCTTTTCATATTATCTAACGTCACGATGATGTAAGTTAGGATGTTTAACAAAACATTAGGTCAAATGTGAGGCATGTCAAACGAAAGTCAAAGTGGTAATCCACAAGATTCTTGCAGCGGTGGTTTGCGCTGCACTTCTCGGCGATCACCAGTCAATCAGGCAGTGTGGGCGGTGTGCTGTGACCTCATTTTTCTTGGATTTTCCTGTTGATTAAGTTTGAGTTTCTGTAAGTGGTGCTCTTTTCTTTGTCTGTTCCCCGACGGCAGCTATCGGTACTCATACTAACAGCTCTGGCAGAAACATAAAATGCATCACTTCCTGTGTGCCTGATGATTTTTTACAGTAAATACCTACCCAACATGGGGTGTTGAGAACGACAAACATGAAAGCTGTCATGAACTGGGTATAGACTGAGTCATAATTGTGTTTTAGCAGTAAAATGTACCAGATTATTATGTTGCTTCACGTATATGCACATGCATCGTATGAGCATGTAAACTAGAGGCTTGTATTTCACCCTAAAAGAAAAAAACCCCACAAAAAATCAGGTAGATAGCACAAACACAGGAGAGCTGGTCTGTACAGGAAAATGGGGTTTGGGAAATGAGCATTCATCGATAGCAGAGTTTTAGCAATTTAAGAAAACATCCCTTTCTCCTCTGCCTCAAGTATAAAATTCTCACCCTGCTGCCTTTATTGTGAGCAGCCTACAGTTTGCCATCAGCATTACTCATCTGAATATCAATAGTCTTATTCCATTTTTGCACCGCTTCACAAACAGCACTTCGTCGCTGAGAGGTATAAATAGTTTGATCATGGACATCTTTCTTGTTTAGAGGATCCGGCACGCTGAATTGGTTGTAAATCAACACTATGATGATGACTCACTCGGAGGACCAACTAAAAAAGCTACTGAGACAACCCCCCTTTTTTTCTACTTGTGGAGAAAAAAAAAAACGCAGAGTTTAAGTTGATGTTACATTAACCTGAGAAGTGAGAAATGCTGTCATATTTTGGCTGGATGCTGGATATTAAGGTTCCCAGGGTGAAACGTCTGATGAATCTTGTATAATTTGTCATAAAAAGCCGAGGCTCAGCAAACGCGGTGTCATGCGGCGGCGGCGTTGTGTTGGAAATAGCGCTCAGTGAATCTGGGACATCTTCGTACCTGGTGAGATTTGCGTTTTCCTTTTCCTCCTCAAATGAATGTACTTTTACTCCTTTCTGAACTAATTTAGTTTTTGTTAACAAGTGCCACACTACAAAAAAAAA
>OMLB01056705.1:0-16011 GCA_900302555.1 Myripristis jacobus
TATAATAACGATAGTTTGGGGCAGGAAAAAGCCGATAGCCGATTAATCGGCCGATTAATCCACCACCATGCAAAAAAATTCAACACTGTTGGAAATTAACATCATGAATGATCTTTGACTTTATTAGCAACTGTTTTACTGAACAGCTAAGTCAAAGTAATATTGCTGTGTGTTTCAGCTTCTGTTAAACTAACGGAGCTGCGGCGGCTTCCGGTCTCTGCTTTCAAAATAAAACCTTTGTTGTTGTGCACTTTTCATTATTATTAACAAACAAAATCGGGGCTTGTAAATTACGGGAGATTCCCGGGAGAAAAGACAAAATCGGGAGAAACCTGGGAAAAACGGGAGTGTTGGCAGCTATGGCCAGATACTGCGACAGATACCCCCCACAATCTGACCTGTTTCCTTCACTGTATAATCTGGAGGTTAGCGGGAGAAATTACTGACCGGGAGCATTGCGGGAGAGATGGGGTTAAAAATCGGGAGTCTCCCGCGTGAATCGGGAGAGTTGGCAAGTATGCATTTACTGAAACAGGTTAACACGTGAAATGACTGTGGACTGATGGGCAGCAGGTTTTAAGTCTGTTCTCGCCGCGCTACGCTTCAGACAGCGCCGGTGGGTGTGTGTCACACACACACACACACCGGCATGAGCACACAGCAGCGCAGGAGGAGAAAAACTAACGCGCATCCAGTGAATGCGCTTTTTGGTCCTGCAACACAGACGCTGAGATCGAGTGAAAATCAACAGTCTCTTTCTTCTCCTCACAGCAGCTCGAACAGACCAGTGTGTTTCACAGTCGTCACTTCATTTCTTGCAACAAATGTAACGATCAAGTTGAGCACAGAGTAGTTGGTTGCCAGGCAACGCTATGTCTGTTTAGACTGGCGCGGGGATATTTTGTGCTGCGGTCTGCCAGTGGGTTACACTGGTTTTACAACGGCATGGAACACTTGCCTCCGCCAAGGAGGTTATGTTTGTTGACTTTCAACTCGTGAAGGTTTTATTGCGCTTACAATAACGCGTGTCGTCATCGAGTTAATCCACCTGGGTCACTTCTCTCCTCTCTCTGCTGCCGCTACACACGCCCCGTCTCTCTTTCTCCCATGCTCTCTCTCTGTGTGAAGAGCAGCCCCGCCCCTCAGTGATCAGTGAGACAGAGAGCATGGCAGGGAAGAAGCAGTTTGTGGCGCTGTGGGGAAAAAAAAATGCAGCCATCGGCCACTATCGGAGCCAAGTTCCGCCGATTCCGATAGTTTGTAAAACGTCCTATCGGCGCCGATTAATCGGTCGATCTATACTGGGAGCTACACATCCACTGCCCAAAGGCCAATGCCCAGAAGAGTCCCGAGCTCAGCAAAACAAGAAACTCCAGGCAGAGGGCAGAGTCTCTGCAGACACACATCGTTTCTTAGCAAAATCCTCCTCATTCTGCCTTTAAGATATTTCAGTACAGAGACAGATCAATCATTGGAAGTCAGCTCTGTGAGTCAACAGTCTAATTATGATGTCCTCTACAAGGCTCTTACCTTGCTTCATAGTCCTAAATTGTTTTCCCCAACCTGTTATAGCTTTTTTTACAATTTACACTTAATTGTATCACAGAGTCTTGACTTCTACATGCCTTCTAGTTCACCTCATATCAGTGGACCAGTGTTTGTCTGGAAGTTTACCTTCTTCAGAGCCTTGATCCCTTGTGTTTTTCTCTCCAGCCCTAAATATAGCCGTCCCAGCTTCAGATACATGGACGCCACGTTCAAAGAGTAGGCCGGGTAGTGTACACTGCAGAGGCAACATAATAAACACTGAGTTAGGTAGTGAACATGACAGATGAGGCAGAATATGATTTATTATTAATATGACATTAGGTTTTAGTGCACAGCTACAAAGATTGGAAATCAATGAAGCTGGGTGGTGTGCAGTAAGAAGAGATAATAAATAAATAAGGCTGAGTGCTATGTACTCTAGAGGTGAAAAATATGGTTACAGTATCAGGCTTGACAGTGTATAATGCTAAAGATAAATAATGTAACACATGGACTGACTGGGCATCCTACAAGAGACATTGTAACATTGTACTGTAAAGTGAACAACATATCTTAAAAACATTTGTACAGCGCACAGGGGGTAAACACCAGAGCTGGAAAGTAACTAGTAACATTTTCTGTACTCAGAAAAGGTGGTGCTGACACTTTGAGTGCAGTAAACTTGAGAAGGAAAAAAATACTTTTTATGTACAGCTGTAGTTACTAAGTATTTTGCATGGTAAGCTTTTACATGCAACACACAAAATCCGATGTATTGTTAACAGTTAAAATTATCCAGCAGTACCTTGGGCAGTCATATCTACAACATCAAAATACCTGTTAAAGGTTAGTGCATCTATAATTCACTACTCTGGAAGAAACTATTTTTCACAGTGAGTACTTTACTTTTCATTTCAAGTACATATTACTGCAACTACGTCTATGCTTTTACTAATGTAACATTTTAACTGCTGGACTGGAGTATTTTTTTACATTATGGTATTACTACTTTCAAGATCCGAGGTCTTTTTAAACTCCTGGTAAAGACTGATTGACAACTGTCTGCCCAAACGTATCTGAACGCCTTTATAAGCAACTGACTGACTGGCTGCTGACTTGCTGATATGGTTTTAATATCCCTCCCTGTATTATGACTCACTGACTGACTGACCAACAATACTACTGTTGAATGACTGATTTAATTCATCTGCTTTACATGAGCTTGTTTCTTTCATCTGCATTTCACTTATTTATAATTGTGACATCCTGTGTTATGCACTTGCACTTCCATTTCTCTTATTTGTATGTACCAGATATCCTCCCACCATGCCAGTCTGTCATGCCTGATGGACTGATTTACCTATACGGCTGAACGATCTTCTCTCCGTAGCTCATGGCTCCGTCCCAGTCCTGCATGTAGAGACAGACACCCATGGCCTGATACATCATGTGCAACATGTAGACGTTTGTGTCGGCAAATATAGCCCCCATCTTCTCCTGGCTCAGCTCACACATCTCCAGCAGCTCACTGGGCGGTAACACAGTCAAGGAATAAAGACAAAAACATGCGTGGTGGTGGTGTTAGTGGTGAGTGGGTGTTACAATTCTGACCAAAAAAGATTAGTGGGAGTAAGGAGAGGCATGCTGAAAGAGAAAGGAGGGCAGAACTGAAAAAAAATAGAGGGGTGGAGGCAGGACTAGAAGGGGGAGACAAAGAGAAGAAATAAGTTGTTAAGAGAGGATATTCTTGTAGTGCTTGGCTCTTCTGAACTCCTCGATGACATTCTTGGCATAACGGACCATGGATCGGATTTCCTCTGGCTCTGGTGGGGAGCTCAACTTCTTCCTGATCTCCATTTTAGCTTTGTCCTGGAGAGAGGTGGACAGACAGGTGATGGATGCAGCAGCATGCCAGACGAGACCCCAGAACATTCTGCCTAAAACACTGAGTACATGCAGTACTGTGAGGCACAGGCCAATGATGACAGCAACACTGGCCCTGTTGTCAGCACAGTGAGGACACAGCAACACATTATGAATCACAGTGTAGTTCTAGGAAAGATACATCTACAAGGACTGTGACTGGTCAGAAAATTTGTTGCAAATATTTCCTATGAGCTAAAAGAGTTTTGACGTGACAGCAGGGAAAGTCCTCACCTAGCCATACTGCTAACTAGGGGATGTATATCAAAAGTTTCACCATGATACCTATTATATCACAATATGATTTTGATTCGATTCAATTCTGGGGCCTATGATCAATGTAAGGGTTAGCAATATCATCATACCCATTTAACGACATCAGTTACATTACAACGTTGCGTTTGCTTTAGGTGCTTGGCCAGGTTCGTCATGTTTCCTGAGTATTTTATCTCATTCTGGCATTGTTTGCATATGGCATGTGATTTGTCAGTTGACCTGTCTTTTCTCTGAAATCCAAAATATTTCCAAACTGCTGATTTATTCCCAAAGGGGAAGTAGATATCCTTATTGTCTTTTTCTTGGCTGCTGGCCGCAGCTGCCATTATCTGCCTGGTGCTGGCACTATTTGAATGTTTAGGAAAGCAGTGTGGTTGGACAGAAAAAGTGAGAAAGACAAATTGTACTGGGATTCATAGTAAGGGCATAATGACAGTGTCCTGGTATGAATAAAGAAAATGGATTTTCAGATAGATAAATCAAACGTACCTTAGATTTGGTGGTGCACTCCTTACACTGGCAGGTGAAAAAGTAAGAATCTAACAACCTCTCGTTTCTGTCCTCTGTCGGGTACAGCAGGTCTATGTAGCTGTTGAAGATCTAGCAGAAGAGAGAAAGAGAGAGAAGGAGGGATTCAAGTAAATCTGTATCATCATTTCCTTTCACTTGTTGATACTGCTTCAGTCTGTGGCCATCTGTCAAAATAAAAGTTCTCTAAATGTATTTGGGACCCCAACTGGCATGAGTGAGAAGAACCTTGGTTGTTCGGCAAGCTGAGTGATTACCTACCTCCTCTCCGGGGTTAATTTCTTGAACAGCCCTGACTTCAGCCACCGTACCTTTATAGGTCACTATGACATTGGGGCTACAGCTATGGTTCATTAGTGCTACACTGTAGAGAGAAAGGAAAAAAGAGAGAGAGTACTGAGAAAATCAAAGTATTAAACAGTGATACAGTTGCACATTTCACAGTCTTATGATTCACTTATGCTAAATTACCCATGAGAGGGTGAGAGAGACAAAAAAATGAGAAAACAGATCAGAGATGGTTGATATATTAAAGGAATGAGTACAAGTTGTGCCTTAATTTATACTAAATAGCAAAACTGATCTCAAAATAACAGGGTGACAGAGGAGGCGGTCATACAGATGGAATAAGTGGGCTGAGTGAGGAGATGAGAAAGAACGGAAGGGATGAGGAATGGAGAGGAAAAAAAACTATACTTTGATTTCCTATCACAACACACTGAAAAATACTGCTATTGTTACAAAGCAAACAGAGGATGCTAGAAAAGGCACTAAGCTGAATTTTGAGATGGAACTGATTTGATTGTTAGTGTTGAAAAACAGGAGGATAGTGAAGACAAAAGGTGATCAAGAGGTGGACTACTTACTCAGGAAAAACGGCTGATCCTAGATGGGACAGTTCCTCATCTTCTATGGTAAAACCATTACAGTTGACCTGGAGAGAGAGAGGGAGGGAAGGAGGGATAGTAAGAGGCGATATAAAGTGGTGGAGAGATAGAAAAGCAGAGAATGGGGCCAGGGCAGTGTGGATGAAAGTAAGTAATATGATAATATAACTTGGACTACCCTGCACTCCTGTGGCCTTCCTCCCCGCACACTGTAATATCTAAATATACTCACACACATACCGGCTATACTATTAGTCCCATTCATTACATGCATTTTATGTGAATGTGAGAGTCATCCCTACCCATCAATCATTTGATCCAACCATCTGTCTGCTCATTTATTTATTGAACCTCTCCTCTCTCTCTCTGTCTGTCTGCCCCAGTCTGTACCTTGGCACTCTTGAAGATAGGATCTTGTACTCTTACAGAGATCAAATAAGGAATGAATGAATGAAAAAAAAAAAAAAGAGTCTAGTCGCTTGAGATCATGTTTTTCAAAAGGGGGCCCAGCTGGGGGAGAAGTGGAGAAGAAACGTGGCTATGTAACAGCAGGCCAGAGAGTTCCTCTCCCTTGGCATGGCTTAGCAGGAAAGGGGACAGCAGCACTGACAGACGAGATCAAAGTAAACGGAGCTAAACGCTGCAGAGTTAAACACACAAGCCCCTACGGGTGTGTAGACAGGCCCTGGTTTCAACACAACATGTGCTCCTGTGTGTATGTGCTAACTGGTGCGGGACAGCTGGGGGGAGGGGGAGAGAGAGAAAAAGATGAGTGAGCACAGGCATTACAATTACCCAGCAAGACACCCTTCTAGGGTTATACAGGCCAAGAAAGGTCACCAGCTGTCCCCATGCCAGGCAAGGCCCAGGCCCACTGACATTCTCCTGACCAATCACATGTGACCGACACAGCACACCCCTTTCCAGGAGCAGAATGCTAGAATTTCAACAATGAAATTGAGTCGTTGCACGGTGTTCCAGGAATTAAAAGGTAGTGCTCAGAATTCATTAACTGCTTGGGAGAAAAACAATCTGGGCTCTGTGTGTGTGCTCACTCATTTGTTCATTCATAGCACTTGTTGCCAACGCACTGTGCTTCATCAAATTATAATATGCATCATTTATTTCAGCACGGAGGCCAGCCTGGGCTGTCACACTTCAGCCAACTGGAGCCTGGTGTGCTGTGTCTGCATGTCAGGGGGTTTTAACAGGTGGAGTTTTTCAAGTCAACATAGTTTCACTCACTTCACTAATACACACTCCCTTAAGTGCCAAAATTGCATAAGTGCACTCTTGAGTCCTACCTAGGCAAATATCACTCATAATAGATTGGTCTAATGCACCACTGGACAGCACCTTTAAATATCTAGTAAGCTGTCACCTGTACAACAGATATTGTTCCCTTGCACTCTATGTTGTCCTTGTCTCCTGTAAGCTGCTGATATGTCTCTGAATGAAGGCCAACAAGAGATATTCCTGCACATTTATTACTTAGAGAACTTTTATGATAGATTTTTATGTTGTTGGGCCATCAAAATACTCTTATGAATAGCTTCTGTATCCTGTTTTACCTCAAAGATATCAGCCAGACTGCAGGGGTAATAGTTATGCTTGCATTGAGAAACCTTTAAAGTATCTCAATGCAGTAGAGGTTGCTGGCACAGGCGATACAGGCCACTGTTTAGGCTGCACTTAAGGGCAGGATAAAATTTTCCCCTCAAAAAAAAAAAAAAAAACCCACCTCCCATGATGTACATTCAGACACCTTTACCCCTATGGTGTGAACCTGACTGAGAGCTGGATGGGTGGGGGAGCAGCAGCAATACAGTTACGGCCCTGCAGGTCAACACATCCAGCACAACACGGACATAAATGCATACTCACCAGTAACCAAGGCTAATACCTCCACAAGAAGATCATAATGTAACAACAGCCTAAGCCAGGATTAAATATTTGAGAATTAACATTGGGATATGACCTATGTTGACTTAGTGTAGGAGGGGATGGATGGTATTAATCACAGGGAACAGTAATGATAGGTAAACACTGCCTGCTCAGCCCTCAGAGCACTCATATACAGTAACTACAATAGCACTACTGAGAAGCCTGAGAACAGAAATCAAAACTCCTTTACACTGTTGACAAAACCTCTCGCAGTTCCTTACAGATTGTTGAAGTGTTGCCATCAAAAGTGTCGTGCAGGTTCACCTGTGCAAAGAGCTCAGCGAGAGCCTGGTCATCAGGGAGGTCGATGATGTGTCTGGAGTAGAAGTGGTGCAGTGCTGCGATGTCTGCCTGGTTCATCTCCTCCTTCTCACTGTCCAACTTATCTAAATCTGATAGACAGAGAAACATGAGAAAGAGGAATGAGAGATAGAGGCAGCAGAGAACAGGAGAGACAAATATAACACAAAGTGAGAGAGACAGAGACAGCAAAGAAGAGAAACAAAGACCAAGAGGAAGAGAGAAAGAGTAAAAAACATAAAGTCAGTGGCAGCAGGACAGCCTTGTTGTTACAGAGAGCAGCTTGTTAACTAAAAAGGTCATGGGCTTGGCTGTATATCCTGTTGAGGTGTCCTGAAGCTCCCCGCTGCTGCTGCTGCTTACTTTAGCTTGCTCTGGATAAGACAATAATTTAAATCATTTAAATGGCTAAAATAAAGATAAAATATCTTCAGAGTCCCCTTATCCCATTTCCTCCCATCTTCTCTTCAAACCCCCTTGCCGAGGGGAGGGATGTTAAGACAAAGATGTTCTTAACACTGATATATTATGACAAGTACATCTGATGGTCAAATTAGAGGAAGCAAGTAGGGCAAGGGAAACACACACCAGGATTAACGAGGTGTCTTCTATTAATATGTCATACACATAAATTCAACTACAGCTGCACACTCTCGAGCACAGGCATTATTAATGACATTTTGATGGGCGGTCTATCTTTATCACGGTATATTTATAGATTTATTCAGCATCAGAATCACAACTATACAGTAATCATACATATATCTGGTATACCATCAATGAAAAAGGCTTTAAGGATAGAGGAATGGCAACAATCTCAAGAAGTATAAGCATGATAGGGAAATGTAAGGACACTTCAATGTTGTTTGTTTGTTTTTTTTTACCCACAATCAGACAGCTGTCTGATGAAGAAAAACAAACTAAACTTAAATGTCAAGTCATGCTCTGCAGTGAATAAGTATTCAATTAATTATTAACAGATAATTTGCAATGGTTGCACCAGTGTGTTCCGATGTTTTCAAAAACACAGACCGCCAGTGGGAACACCCAAATTATTGTTGGTGACGGGGTTCCCTTTATTTCCTAAAAGGGCAATTTTAAGGTAATAACCATATAGGTTACGTCTGTCATTTACATTACTCTTCATTGTGTCCTCACACGGTCTCCTGTCGTTCTAGATATCAGAAGCCATTCATTTTCAAATTGTATGAGTAACATCTTTTAAATATTTGTAAAATGCCTGAGTAATGTAATCCACTGCAAATAACATGCTGCCTTAATTATTCTGTCAAAAAATAGTTTTATTTCATCATTATGTGATTATCCTTTAGTGTGACTGAACTGGAAGAGTGCACTAGAAAACAGTCCCTATTTACTATGCTGTACTGCACTGCAGTTACAGCTGTACCCAACTCAGACTTTCCAGAGCTGACACAGAGTCAGCCTTTCAGTGCCACCAACGCCCCCTCCCACCCAGCTGAGTTTGGCATGCAGACATTTGCAAACTTAATATCATGGCAAAAAACAAGGTGATATTGTGAGAATTCATTTAAAACACGCCTAGACTCCGGTCAAAAGACTTCAATCGCATTGTCCTGTAAGGAAATGCTACATGGGTATCCGTTTGAAAGAATTCAGTTGGGAAATACTGCCTGCATTTGTAATGGTAATTGGAAAATGGGGAAAAATGAATGCTGCTTATGTATCAAGATTTTTACAGACATGAGGTAAATATTCATTTTTTTCTTACTATTACTACGACAATGTCCCCTGAGAGGATCTACTGACCGATAGAAGAGTGCAGAGTATGCCACTGCTATAGGCCACATGTCAGTGTCCGTCACACAAAAAACACACTCAAACGGAGCTGCGGGCTGGACAGCAGCTGGCAACTGATTTTGGCTTTGTGTGTGAGAGAGACAGGTGTGTGGAGTTAATTCAGTGACAATCCCCTGCTTCCGCATCTGAGCCAGCAACAATAGCTTAGGCTAAATGATAATACCAAAAGGAGACCTGCAAACAGTTTGCATGTTCTATGTGTTCAGGTTCTATACATTTTGCTTCGGAAAATGTATAAACACTTTAAAAACACTTTAGCTGCCATGACAGACTGGCTTAGCATTAAAAAAAAACAAAAAAACATTGTAGGGCAGTGAATGCTGGGCATGAAAATGAAAATGCTACAAAGCTTCTCACTGCACAACAGTAAGCTGGACAAGGAGCTTATCTGCCCTGATAGCCAATGTATCATTTTAAGTAGTTATGGGAAGAAGGAAAGTTACACATGCATTAGCACCTGGGAGCTGCTCGGCACAATTACAGCCTCCTAGTTAGGGGCTCAGTGCCTTGCTCAAGGGCACTTTGGTATTAGTTGAGGAGGGAGAAGAGATTACATGACGTTTGAGAACCCAGGAGCTTTGGATTTAGGTCCCAGCGCTCTGCAGAGCAACAGTAAATGAAAGAGACAGAGACAGGACTGGAGGCTACAGTAGAGGATATTAATAGACACACTGCTACAACTGCAGGGACACACGCCAACTGGGAGACCACACACACATTCACACACGCACGTAACAAAATTGTGCATGCTCACACACACACACACACACACACCCATACCATGTAACTAAGCGTACATGCACATGTGACCAAGGAAACCCTAACATGTAACTAAACATGCACCTCATACATCCACACACACACACACACACATGGCTATGTGTACACATACTTACGGGCTTCGAACTCTCTGAGCAATAGCAGCCTTTCTGAAGGGGTTCGTTCTGTTGTGGTTCTCTGCAACACAATAAACACACAAGTCACACAAGTCATCTTTGTAGTTGATATAAAGAACCATGATCACAAACACATGAAAAATACACACAGCAAAAATAAAATTAAGCCCCATTTACTTTTTTCTCTGCAATGGCTTTCTACCTTTCAAAATATGAGACCGGTGCACAGAAAGTGAACTTGTTGCCTGCTACACACACTGATTTACTTCCATGTCAGACTATTAAATGTGATACTTCCCAACCTGTGTTTTTTGCCAACAAGAGATCTCTGCTTTCTTTTATGACTGTATATATTCAGTGACAGATATATAGTGACAGAAAAGACAAGAGCCAACATACAACCAAGGCCATGACCTGGACAGTCATATAAAACACTGCAGGCACAATGCATGTATCCCTGCCTGCTGAGACCAACTGGGGCTTTACCAGACTCAGAATTTCCTCAGTCGAATAAACTGTTCAGCTGTTTCATATAGCTATTTGTGTATTTTTTGAATTTATGGTCTTTCTGGCAATCAAAAAATGCACTGACACAAGTTACAATTTTGATTAATCAGGTTAATACTCATCAAAACAATTATAATAAATAATGATAAAATGCAACAGTTATACAAATATAGCTTTACAATCTAAAACAGCCACATAGATTTCAATTGCCTGCCAATTTTAATTACTGTGTAGCTTAGTCAGAATAATGACAATAAAGTTCTCATATTTAACGTCTTTGCTTTTTAAACATGGAAATGTAAACAATTAATTCATTTATTGTTTATTTAATGTCTTTGCTCTGCCCACTACCACATGTTGGCATTTGTCATTGTGATAATAAAGAAGCATATTAGCAGAAATAGGCTACATTTGATCTGTTTTTGTTGTGGTTTTATAATGCAAACTGATGCCAGACTAAAACTTTTCAGTTGACTGCAGGGGATTTCAGATAGATCATTTGAATCATCTACTTTCAGGGAGCAACCCTTGCCAACAGTTACAGTGCTATATGTCACTTTATAAGACCCTCATTAAGCCCTGCAGGTACCTGATGTGTGTGTGTGTGTGTGTGTGTGTGTGTGTGTGTGTGTGTGTGTGTGTGTGTGTGTGTGTGTGTGTGTGTGTGTGTGTGTGTGTGTGTGTGTGTGTGTGTGTGTGAGGCAGTGGGAAAGGTTTCTGCATTGTACACTTTTTTATAGCAAGAGCTCGTCACTCCAGTTTGTCAATAAAATTACCCAAATAAAGGTCAGGAAACGCTAAATGATGAGGTATATTTGGAGAGGTGTTGTTGGCTCAACTTGATGCTCGTCTTCCTCTCCAGAGAAACTGGAAAACACCCACCTACCCCTGCCACCTGTCTTTATTTCACTTCTCCTTACTTGATTTGTTTTTCCTTCGTATATTTTATGAATGTGACTTGCCTGCTGTTTGGTGTATTGTAAACCGTTTTGTGGTTTCTCACACGGTCACATTTTGTTCACAATTGTTGTCACACATCATTCCCTGTTTTTTTCACTGCTGTCAGAAACGTCTTTCTCAGTTAAAAAAAAAAAAAAAAAAAAAACCCATTTCATTTTATCCTAGTTAATATTTTTACTTGTCTCATGATGATTCTGGCCACCAGTCTGACAGTCTCCGATGGGCACCAGTTTTCCCCGTAGGCACACATGGCTGAACACTCCAGCTTATGCATGGGCCAGTCACCTCTCTGCACACACAGAAAAACAAAGAGTCAGTGAGAAACTTAACAACCCTCTTACATTACAGGAGCAATTAACCCTAACTGAGCAGGACCATAAACTGAACTCCTGTGTCAACACAAAACACAGATATCAAGTACGACCAAGAATACACTAATCCACAATTTTACTGCAGTGCACCATGTGTGTTGTACTGTGGAACTAAAACTAGAAAGAAGCAGCGGGCGGACGGACTAAAATTGTCATAGCAACAACCGCCAGAGCTCACTTGTTTCTCTCTGAATGCTGCCCGGACTTCTGCTGTGGTGCTCATGTGTGGTACAAACACCCAACAACAAGTAACAGGAAGGTGAAACCAGGGTCTGAAATTAATTTGTGGTGGTGCTGGTGCAGGAAAATGAATTATATGCCCACATACTACGGTCCAAATGAACACCCACCAGGCACCAAATGCCAGTAAGCTGTCATTTACAGCTAAATCACACTGGCTGGTAGTTTTGAGATGACCATTTGAAAGGCTCAAGTTGGCCTCATCTTTGCCTTATCTCAAACTTTGTCCCTGCTGGCCGCCATACATTTTATCGACTCGTTCATGGTCCAATCAACTCAAAGCAATTGAATGGCTCTGTGTCATACACGCTCTTTATTGGCTATCTGTTATGCAATAGTAGTAGGCAGCAGTGTCTAAATTTCTGTATACATTTTTCTCTGCAGCCTGGTTTGTAATCTTGGCTAATAATCCAATACAATAAGCCAAAAACAACAACAACAAAAGATGTCTATGTGAATGACCAATTTTAAATGAAAACTTTAAATGCACTTGCACAACATCTCTGTACATGAAACAAGATGCAGAGGACAACATAAAATTAATCTTGTCAGGGTTTTTTTTAGTTTCCTGGCCCTTACAAAGTAAGCCAAAAAGTGACACATACACAAAACCACACACTCAGGAAACACAAGCACACCCTGAAAATGCACACAGATAGCAGCACACACACACACACAGAAATTCGTACAAGCACACCACACTCTTACCTGACAGTCAACATTGCAGTAGAAGGCCTGCTTGCATTTGCCACACTTAAAAAGTCCATCTCTCCTGTAAACCACATGGTAAAACAAAACATTAGCCCATGCCAGCTACACTGAGGGGTGTGACATGACGTTTGTGGGTGGCTGGAAGAGAAACCACTCCATTATTCAGATTCATTGTGAATTCAGTGTTCAACTGATGCTTCTGAATCAGAGGCTCTTCCTAACTTTTTCATTCAGTGGATCTTGACAGTCATGACTGTTTCAACTGCATCAGATCGAAGACTTCCAGTTTCTATCTCCATGCATTTCTATAAGCTTTCCATGCCATTTTCATACAGACAGGGTTATCTTATAAACTGACAAGTGATAAGTGCAGATCACAGATTGTTTTTTTGAGTGTGTGGGAGTCTCACACACAAAGCAAGAGATTTTCCGGAAGGTGTTTCTGTCTCTATAGTACACACACATAAGTGAATGTACACACACACGTTCATTTCCCATCAACACATGTAAACCCCTGGCCTTCTCATCCCGTGGCCCCTCCTCTGTCCGGCCACATGTCCAACTATATTTAGCACCCTAACCTTTAACTACTCTACTAACCTTAACAACCGGATGGGGAGGACCTGCGTGTGTGTGTCTGTGTGTGTCTGTGTGTGCACGAGTAATTGTAGGCACCTTTGTGAATATGAGTAGACATTGAGAGAGGAGTAAAGTGAAACTAGGGATACCCCAGTATCACAGTTTTGCTGGCTGACACCAATACCAGTGAAACTTCACAATGCTCGGCACCCAAAACAAAAAATCCACTCAGCACACACTCAGTTATTTACAGGCTTTTTTTTAAGACATTAACAAGTTAACAAATCTTTGCGTTTCAAGTGGAACTGAGCTATTAATCGATATTGTATCAATACTGTGGTACACCACTGGATATTGTTTGAGATTGTGTATACTATAACATTGTTTTATAGTATAAGTGTCCTCTAGGGCTGGGCAATATAGTGATGCCTTATTGATATTGTGTTATGAAAGTAGATATCATCTGGGATTTCAGATAATGTCAGATTGTGATGTGGCATAAGTGATGTCTTGTAAAAATGTACAGTAAAGAAATGCAATTTTCTGAACTCAGACTGTTCTAGCGGTTTTGTTGTCTGTACCTGTTTTGTCATTATCTGACATTACTAAGCAAAAGTCTCTTGTGTGTAAATATCTTATGAGCACCAACAGTCATCCCATCAATACTGTCACAATATGAATACCAAGGAATACAATCAAAGATTTTTGATTTTGTCCGCATCACCCAGCTCTAGTTGTAAGGATTTAAACTGTCAGGCCACATCAGAATAAGAACACTGGCCTGTGGCGTTCAAACAGAAAACAAGATGGCCCATTTCAAAGGAGAGGACCCTGTATGAAATATGTCCTGCTACACAATGATACGATTACATGCTTTCAGTTTGATTTACAGTCCTGTAAGCATGACTGCAACGGCTTCAGCTATTTAAGCATGTATGAATTGGGTTTGACTGGAATGCTGAGACTCTTGTGGTTTCAGTGAGCCACATTTTATTCATGTGTGAGGATGTTAACCCCCATAGTGAGACCATTTTACCAAACTTGACACCATTGTATAAAATGACCCATCGTGACCTTTAGGATAATCACAGCTTCATTGAAGTTTACAAACCACAACCTAGAGGATAATTCAGAAAACAAAAATCACAATACTTATAGAATCATCACACATATAGAATCAGCACCCAAGTATTGCGATAGTATCAAATCAGGACATAAGCATTTCGTCCCAGCTCCATGGTTTAGAACATCAGTTAACAACAGCAGTTGCAGCCAATTCAGTGGTCTGTCCACTGACAGCTGGTCACTGCCACTAGGGACACTGCCGCAAAATGTCACTGTGTCACAATCCTTTATCTGTCATTATCAATTATGCCTATATTCTTATTGCTGCACTGTATGATGCTTTTTGTGTGGTTATACCAGACAGTCATCCAACTATCTATCTGTATCTATCTATAGCATGTCAGTAGATATTTTACATAAGGTCCATGATGACAAAGCCAAGCATTTCATATGGTTGGCTTTCAAACCCAGTAGCTTTGTGAATGAGGTTTCTACCCACCTACATGTTGGCTGCCTACCTTGCCTCTCTTTTGATATAGCACTGCTAAAAATACACGCAGCCCTGTTTGGGTCAGGTGATGTCGATATAATTAATACTAAAACACTAGTGTTGGTATAATTCTGTAGATGGTTGGTCTTGACTAGGCGCCTCTTGTGACATCTCTAACTCTAACAGTGATGGTAGTAGTTTATTAGGTATGGCCGGTTCGTTTGTAAGGCATGTGGGTTAGCTAGGAAAGGTCCATGATGACAAAGCCAAGCGTTTTGAATGGTTGGCTTTCAAACCCAGCAGCTTTGTCAATGAGGTTTCTTCCCACCTACATGTTGGCTGTCTACCTGGCCTCTCTTTTGATACTGCACTGCTACAAATACACGCAGCCGTGTTTGGGTCAGGTGATGTAACTTGCTGCACTGACCCATTTCTCCAGTCTCCACCGGCGACACAGGTGCCCGGAGTTTTAAAAAGCGAGCCAAGCCCCCGGATGAGGCGGTTAGCCGCCGTCCAACTGCCGAGGTAACTCACCCATCACGCCGATAAAGTGTGTCGGCAGATTGTAAGAGCCTGTAGGTTCAGTCAGCAGCCCCTTAACTTTCCCAGGGAGGTGAGGTTACCTGGAGAAGCAGTGCTCGCAGTGCGCTCCCCTCTCATTCACCGTCAGCACGTAGGAGTAGGCAGGACAGGCGAACACCAGCTCCCCCACCGCGAAGTGCTTCACCGCCCGCAGACCGCGGCCCTTCCCCGGACTCAGGAACCGCTCCGTCCCCTCGATGCCTTCGTTTCGCATTGTTTTGTCTGTGTTAGCAGCTCCAACTCTCTTTCTCTCTCCGTCTGTCTCTCTCTCCTCTCCACCACCTGTTTCTGGTGAATGCACTAATCAGCTTCTCCACCGCTTCTTCTTCTGCGTTCATGTCAGTTGGGCAGTTTTTTTTTTGGTTTTTTTTTTTGGTGTCTTGGTC
>OMLB01056706.1:0-32605 GCA_900302555.1 Myripristis jacobus
TTTACCGAAGCAAACCTGAATCGCTTGAAATGGTCTCCCTACCGGAAAAAAGGCCGCAGGGAAATGGTGGCTTTACACAGCAAATTATTAGTTCTCTGGTTCATGAATGGCAACTACCCCCCAAATTAAGGCACTGTCATGTCTTTAGAGCTTGTGTAAAGAAACAAATTGTGTCCAAATATTGTCAGCAGGTATTGTCAGCACTAAGGGGCTCCAATTGTAAGTTCTCAAAAAGTCAGTGACTACGTTAACATGCACACCATATTCCGGTTCGGTACGTAAGTAACTGCGCTGCGGCAACTGGAATATTCCGTTTACATGTTACTTGGCATATTCCCGTGTTTCGGTGTATTCCGCTCTCTTACGTAATGCGACACCCAGCCGTGGGAGGCAGCAGTACGCGTATAAGCATCTGGTCTGCCGGAAATATAGAAGAAGAAGAAGTAGAAGAAGAAGTCGCTATTTCTGTGTTTTCTCCCATCGATATACTCCATGATATTTAAGTCTTTCATTAGCTGAAGGCAGACTGGAGTCTCCTCCTCACTCTTGCTGCTGTTCGTCATGTCGTTCTCCCCGCTTGCAGTAACCATAGCAACAAAGACGCCCCAGGATTCATTGTGAATCGAGCATGCGCAGACGCAACTGAATATTCCGGTACGGGGCATTTTCCGATTAAGGTGTTTACATGGCACAGTATTCTGGTTAGAACAGGCACATGCCAGGGGTCTTATTCGGAATCCTCTCCAACCGGAATATGACCTTAATCGGGTTCGGTGCGCGTTTACATGACTGAATATGCGGATATTCCAAATAATACAGGAATAAGGTGTGCATGTAAACGTGCTCAATGAGTAACATCAGTGTCTAGGCCTTATGCCTAGCCGCAGTCCAGCAAAAAAACAAAAAGGTATTTTCCAAATACCCCAAAAGCAGCCTTTAGCATGTGAAGAGTAGCATTTACTCACCCAGCCTGGGAAGGCCGACCACGTGGGAACTCGCTGACACAGGTCCCGCAGGATTCGGATGATGATCACACAGGACTGAAGTCCATTGGCTCTAGCCTTTTGATGCAGTAAAGTTAAATTTACTGAGTGACCAAGAGTTACAAGAAGAGACGGGACCAAACAACTGTATGGATTCTGTCAGAGAGGTCCAAACACTACTGCGCATAATGGAAGCTTGTAATTGATTTGAGTTGTCTATAAGCCGTAATGGTTTGCAATCAGCTGCCATTCCCAGCAGTATTGTACCTCATCGTTAGTAAGGGAGTTCAAAGTTTGCAAGATGCACAAGAAAGAGGGAACTTCCTTGCCATCTTCTAAACCCTGACCCCAGGTTTCTCCAGGTATCTCACAAACAGGTACTTAAAAGTACAAGAGTCCACCTGAGAGGATAGTATAGGGACTGAAAGAGCCAAGGAAATCTGATTTACTTTGCCTGTGCTTTTGCTCAATTAGCACCATCACAGTAAACTAATCAGATGTTCCTTTCTCTCTCAATCCCTATTCTACAAAAATATATACAAAATAAACACAATACAAACGCTCAACATGAAAGCACTTATTGATGACACAATCTTGTGCAAAGTTACTCTGCAGCCTTATGGAGTCACATGTAACTAAAATGCTGTACTTACAGAATTGAAAAAGGGAATACAAGGATGCCAGTTCTTTGCTAGAGTAATTTGGAATACGAATACTTCTACTGAACTCAGGCTTCTCATCAACACATAATGATAGATATTAACCTGATCCTGTTCACAATGTGTGGCATCCTTGAATATTTCTTTTGCTTCAAAGATAAGATTCGTTTTCAAATTACACCTGATGTTTGTTTTCCTCAATTAAAATAAAATGCAAACCAAAAGGATAAAAAAATAATGCATCTCATAAGGCTACAATAAGAAAGTAAAATGATGTTCCGAACCTGGAACCACTTAGCGTGGCGCAGAGCAGCCAGAGCGTCAAGGCATTTTTGCCTGTCCAAGACGTCCGCTGGGTCTTTCACCATACCCGAGGTTACATCTAAAAATGGATTTGAATTGTCAAAATGGTGATGAGGAATGGGTGTTTGACCAGGTCAGCAAGGCTGGCAAGAACAAACACATTGCCACACATACCAAATGTCTTTCCTCCCATGACAATGTACTCTTGGTGGCCTGACATTTTAAATTTAAAAAAAGGTTGCAAGGGTTGCAAATCTGACTTCACACAGATCAACACATATTAAACTGTTTCAAGTGGATGGATAGAGGCAAATTGACAGTGTATGACGTGTTAAGTCATATCTTCTGTAAAAATGGGTGTATGATGTGTTTTTGTTGACCAAACGTCCTAGAAAAACAGGCTGATGTGCTGGGACAGTATTTATTGATCTAGACTTATGTGGGTTAAGGCTCAAATGTTTTGAAGCCAATACCATTTTATCAGGTGCGTTGTGCCCACACACAACGATTTCCTTCAACATGATAAACATAATTAGTCTTATCTCTGGAATGATACATGATACCCTGAGCTTCTTTTAGGTTTTCTTTGCTCAAGTGTTGGGACAGAGAAAGGACCCAATGAGTAATGATTATTAGTATGAGCATGGCACTGGAAACAGAGAGAAAAAAGGACAGATAAATAGTGAGGTGTAATAATGGCTTCTGGAGAGTGACCTGATAAGAGTGGTATGGCAATGGTAGGTGTGGCAAAGTTTTTGGGATGGTGGGAAAACCTTGGTCAAAAATCCTTCCGGACCTGTTGGACCCTACCAAACCTCTGATGGGATTACCTGAAGGTGTTTTTTTTTTTTTTTTTTTTTTTTTTTGCTTTTTGTTCAAAGAAATAAAGGGGTCTTTGGGCTGGACTTGTAAAAAAGAAGGAAAAAAGCTATGGATACATGGAGGCAGTGATGCGTGCTGGATAGAAGAGAAAACAAAACATGAAAGCTCCCAGCAAACAAAAGGGGTTAGGACATCACTGCATGCATACCTAGCATCAGTAGGTTGGAGAAAGACCCCAACAATCATTTTATACCGATGGCTGTACCCAGGTCCAACCAAAGATTCCTCTGTCATAGCCTTCTTCCCTGAAGTTTAACAATACTCCCCTAAGGATAATTGAAATATTCAGATTGCTTTATGAAATAATATGGTCCATCTTTTAAAATATTTGTCTTCACCTTTCCACTGTCAATGAATTCAAAAGGATAATGACTGTTGCAGAAACTTTCATTGTTGCAGAATGATTGTGCCAAATTTGGATTCCTTAGCTTAGGTGTAAAGGAAGACACCAATTCACTCAGGGGAGCACTTCTGAACAGGGGACCTCAGCATGGTGAATTGGTCACCACTAGACAAAAGGAAGATTTGTTTCCTGTGGGGAAATGTCAACCAATGTCCTCTCCCTGGCTGCATGGGATTCTGCTATGTGTCATGTGCCAAATCCTAATTTGAGAAACAGGCGCACAATTCGAACTTTCGCACAAATTCTGTGGACAAAGTTGCACAATTAGTGCCAAATTTCGAGTTGCACACAAGTGTCTTAAGTTAAGATTCTGCCTCTTGTCCATTCTTCAGCAGGATTTACTCTGTTTTGGCTCATCAACTGAAGAAAAATTTATTCAGCAACTAGAACTTATGACCCCACTGCTGACAACTTAATAATAGTATAATGCAAACAGAATCCCCTGGAACACAGGAAACAAAAATGAATCTCACCTGGGAATAACTAGACTCAACACAATGCAAACACTGATCATGCTTTGTTTTAAGGGATAGCATTTGAAAGACACTAGATTTACAGAGCAAAAAGCCTAAGAGCATCACTGCTGGCAACTCTTCCACTCTACCAAACATTTCACTAAAAGTAATGAGCTCACCGTGATCAGAAAGGACATGTGAATGGAATTAGATACAACAATGAATTTTTAAAAATAGTCCCAGTTTTATGGTCTGCCATGGACCTCCCACCTTAGAACAACTATAGATGCTCTACAATTTAAAAATCTGATTTCACTGAAAAGTCAGCTGTTTCAGTTGTTTAATAAACATCTTGTTATGGAGAATAAAAAGCACCCAAGTAGTTTGCCATGGTCAATAAGCAATGAAGAAGAAAAAAAGTCCACAACCAAGGCCATTAAATATTCACATTCACACTTTAAGTGGTGGGCTTGGTCATTTGTTCAAGCACTTCCATCATGGATGTTGACACATTTGCTTTTGAAAGTCAAAAATATCAACATGGAGAGAGCAAGTTGCCCAATGACGTCTGTAATAATTTAAAACCATTATCTGTTTTTCTAAAGTGCCAGCAGGGTACTGCTCTTCAGGACATAATCAACATATGGGAACTGATTTCATAGGGGTGTAGCAAAGAGTAAGTGAGGAAAGAAAAGAAGTGCAAAGGAAAGGGTTTTGATGGCTTGCCCAACCTCCATCCCGGCCGTTTTCCTCTCGGATGATAGGTGAAGTCAGTGTGATTGTCACTTGCATCTTCGGCTCCGAACAGGATGTCAGGATGATGGCCGCTTCCTGGATAGACCCCTTGACCTCATATTTTTCTGGTGTTACCATCTGGAAAGTTAAGGTGTAAGTGCAAAAATGATAAGAGATAGTATAGATGCAACAAGGATAATGCTCCTCATACAAACTTTCTCAAATAAAGCAATGCTCTGGGTGAAAAAAAATCTTGTTTTGGTCATCTATGACAAAACACAAACTGCAGTGTGACATTTGCAGATAGGGGTAGTACTGTTAATTGCTTGGGGAGGTGCTCCACTATGCGGGTGAGGAGGCCCTTGGTGGGCTTCTCCGAGCAGAGCAGGACCAGGTTAACATTCTTGTCCCCACGCAGAAGCAGACCTTTGGCCAGGACTCCAACTCTCATCACTCCTTTCAATGCTCTAGATAGTTTAAAAAACAAAACAAAAACAAAAACAAAATGAAGTTGTGAAGAAAAACTAAGGGAAGATGTCAATGTTTAAAGCTTTATTTTTTTCAGTTTTATTCAGTGTTCAGCACCTGTACATATATTAATTTAATGATAATTAACATCTTTCAGTATCTTGTTTGAATTATTTGTTTAAGCCACATTGAAAGCAGACTCAGTGGTGTATTTTTAAAAAGGAAGAAATGCAAGACAAAACTAAGCTGCTGTTTCTATGTTACAACTCACAGTAAAATCTAGCCTATATATAAAATGGCAATGGAAGGGCAATAATGGAATTTCAACAAATTCAAAAAAACAAACAAATATATAAATATATAAATAAATAAAAGCCTGAAAGAAATGGATAATCTAAATCAGTCATTTAGTTTTCTCTTTCAGGGGTCTCACCTGTCTTTTGGGACTTCTTTTTTTTCCTTGTCCTCTTCCTTGGCTTTGTCCTGATCAGTGATTATGTCTGACACCAGTTTGAGGGCGCGTTCGGTGATGGACACAATCTTCTGAATAGCCTGGAGCTCATCTTCTGAAGGGTAGATGGCTGCGTGTTTGGTCATGACATAGCGGTCGTCTGAAGAATCAGGTCGACGTGGAGGCTAAAAATCCACAAAATTAAGATGTTGAAGCAATCTTAAGATCAGAACATATCATTTAAATATCACCCACACTTTGGTGAACATTGAACAGCAACAATAATGCAGGCCTACCACAGGTCCCTGAGGCTGCAGGCCAGGCATGCCAGGCCGGACTCCCAGCAGGCCGGGGGGACCGGGGGGACCCTGGGGAAACCCTCCATCAGGCATACGGCGCCGCTCATCCCAGTGGTGCTGCTCTTCCTCCATGCGTCTCCAGTACATATCTTCCTCATATCGCCTAAGAGAGAAACCACTGCTGGTTAAATAAACAAAACATTTTATTGCCAGCACTGTTAGCAATACATCGCTGTGCTTCATGCAGTTTCATGGTTAAAGAGCTTAAAGCGCAACTATACCTCATTTCCATTCTCCAGCGCTCCTCCTCTTCTCTTCTTCTCCAGTACTCCTCTTTTTGCATCTGTTTTCTCATCTTTTCTTCCTGAATCTTCCTGGCCCGGATGCTAGGCTTCACCTCTACCTGCAGGTCTGGGTTCACCTTTTTCTATAACCCAAAAAAAAAAATGTAAAACTGTTGGCTGAATTTCAATTAAAAGAGTACAATCAGAAAGACAGAAACAGGAAAACTTCCATTAGAAATACATGGGACTTGGGGTGTATGGGTGGTAAAGGGGTAAAGATCATCCGCCCACCATCAAAAAGAACATCTTTGTATGTCCAAACACTGAAATAAAAATAAATAAATAAAAATCCTCTCTATTACAAAATGACATTTTAAGGAGGTGTTCATTCTGAAAATGAACAAATAAAAATATAAATAAAAAATGTAATTATACAAAACAAAACATTTTCATGAAATGCAACCTACAAACCTTGTATTGCAAGCGATGCCTCCGACCTTTAAGATGCATCTCCTTTGCGTTTGGATCGTTAAAACTACATTCACACAGCTTGCAATGGAAGCGGATGACTTTACCTTCATCATTTCGGACCTAGAAACGAGTTTTAATATGCATTAGACTCAAAATTTAAATGCATTGTTGCTTGTTATGTGTAGGGCCACAGGATCAGACTACCTCCTCCACATAGTCATGGCCCACAGGCTGGACGTCACTCTGTAGTGCAGCCAAGGCCGATGTAGATAGTGAATCTGAGACATCACTCTTGGTCTCCTGAGCAGATAATGAGGACGGCACAGGCTTGGACACCTCTACCTTGGTCTCCTCCACCTTTGCTGTGGTCTGCAATTTGTTTCCACCTGTTAAAGAGAGGACAATACTCTCATTTACAACTGTCCATATGCATATATGTACATTTGTCCTGCAGGGGTTGCTTTTTTCAGTGGCACAGAACAGCTTCTTTGATCTCAGAGACAACCACCTTCCACTGGCTCCCTCTAACCCATCTGTGCTGCCCTTACCTAATATACGCACCTGTGCCTGAATGACCTTTCACAGCAGTAGCTTTAAAAGCTAGTACTTGCGGGTGTTTCGTGATTATACACGGCTTCTTTTTGTCTTATTTGTGCAGGCTTAGTGATTGCAAAAGTTGGACAATCCTTGGATGGGCCGCATCAGGAAGCCAAACACCGCACCGTCATTGTGCCAGTGCAAAATCAGGTGCCGTGCCAAGAAGTTTAGGGTCCATAAGAGTTTTGTCTGTGGATGAGTCATCCTTTTATATTTCCAATTATGGAAAGACTATCCAAAATGGACATTTCACAAAAAGTGAATGTGGCCAGATACCACAGATTTAAAGACTGAACATTTGGCTGCTTTGGATATACACAGGGGAAAAAACAGATACACATTAAACTCTCATGATGCCTGTGAACATTTTGCTTCCAAGTTGGATCTGAATTTGCATTCTTTCCCTTCCATCCCTCTCTCATTTTAACAATCTAGTGAGATGAGACACAAAGGGGCATGATACAGTCTGACAGTTCAAAAGCTGAGTTACGTGGCTGTGCACAACATAATGGCTACAGCCAGGATGAGGTATGTGTTATTTAACAAGGAGGCTGCTTGTCTGGTTAAATAACATCAAATTTAACCTTGACTGGGCTGCGGCACGTCTTGAGTGAAAACATTCAGCAAACGTTTATAAATATGAGTGAGCAGCAAATTAATGAACATTGTGTTTACATTAAATATAACATTCATGTAATTATTTGTCATGATATAATACGAGTATAAGATTAGTATTTTCACAAATAAGTATTTATGCTGTTCATTGTTTCTCAGCATTTCTAGGAATTTCCAAATGTTGTGTAGTAAGCGCTTTCAATATAAAAATCAAAGGAATTGCATTATTCAAAAACAAATCCTGTAACTTTAGACGAATACCTCGACTATACTTGAAAAATCTAGTATTTTATGGCAATATTCCAGGAAGAATTGTTCAGGGGCATCAATCAATCAAAGCAGCAGGCATAAGAATAGTAAGAATCATGGCCTAATGTGGAGTGACCCCACTCAAAATAAATAGGCATAAAGATCATACCCAAATGCATGAGTGAAGATGACTGGTGCAAAATGTGTCCTGCAGTTCAGTCATTTAAAAATAAATAAATAAATAAATAAAATCTACGGATGCAGATGTGGATGTGGAAAGATCCCAAATTCATTTTATCCCTGTCTGTCCGGGGATATAATAAAGGTTCCAGCAGTTTTTGGGTTGTATTGTATATAATCACAACAAGCAAGCATTTATGCCCCCTGAACACTGAACAAATGACTACTTACCAACAAAATTGATCTTGGGGGTGCTGACTTTCTTCACGGCTGTTGTGGAGTTGGCAGAGGAGAGGCTGCTGGCTGCTGGGTTCTTCATACTACCAACGCCACTGCTGACTATGTTGACTGGCTTCAGATAGGTTGAGTTGGAGGTGGCAGGAGAAGAGCTGGAGGAGGAGGAGGAAGAAGGGACTATGGACAGAGAGGAGGTGGTGCTGGAGCTCCCCAGGGTAGAGCCGGGGGTCTTGCTGGGGGCAGCTGTGGTGGACAAGGGCGTCTGGGTCACTACACTTGGTTCTGTGGAGGGGATGGGCTTGCCAAGTTTGGTATGAAGCTTCACTACCTGGAAAGAAGAATTCAGAGCAGAGTTAGTCATTGGTGAGGCGCAGACAGGCTCTGATGCATGCATACATCATCCATCCACCCACCCACCATCTACCCAAATGAATTATTTTTTTCTGATTTGGAGACTCACACCTGCATCATCATTTCACCCCCCCCTCCCTTATCCCTGTTAGCTAAGTCGCTTTTTAAATTACATTAAGCAAAGCAAGCAGGTGATTCCTTTATTGTGGGCTGTGTTGGTGTATGAGTGTTTTCTTTAAAGATGAGAGAAGCTGTTTTCAGTGACTGCAAATGTTTCCATGCACGCAGTGGCGTCACTGCAGCAAAGGTTGAAGTCTGAAAATATCGTGGGACATTTGAGAAGGAAAATTAAAAACTAGTTATAAACTGACAGGGCAGAGAAAACTCTCCACAGGAAACAGAACTTAAACTTTAAGAGTGTGAAAATTTTTTTAGACAGTTGATGGAGCCAGGATTTATTGGGAAAGCTGCTTTGCTCCCAACAATTTATCTGTGTGAAACTGGACTGTATCTGTGACCTTCTGGATGTGCAGACGAACACAGAGCATTAATTTACATGCTAAACAAAAAACAGTTTAACCAGTTTAACTGCAATCCATACATCATGCTAGACTTAAGATGTTTTAATGATCAGCAAAATCCTTGTGCAACCAAATAGTGTTAGCAGGCATTGCCAACACTAGGGGGCTCCACTGTGTTACTTCTAAAAAGAGTCCCTAAGACAGTGAGTGACATTGCAGTTTCTAGGCCTTGCCCTCTAGTGGATGTCAGGCAAAAATAAATTTAAATTAATCTGCAAAGTTTAAAGAAATGTGGGGCTGCCCACATACAACATTCTTGCCTTGTTGCCTCCCACCAAGGCTACAATGACCACTCTGTCAGCTTCAGGGCAGAAATGTGATGTTCCAGTGTCCATACCTTCTGGTGCTTGGCTCCCCGGATGTGGGCGGCATAGGCATCGGCGCCAGTACAGGACACGTCACAGAGTTCACAGCGGAGTTGGTTCTGAGCGCTGCGGGCTGAGATTCCACCTCCACCAGTGCCGCTGCCACTGCTGCTGCTGCTCTGAGAAACCTTTAGTGCTGCTTCCTTCTTCTTATGCTTCTGGCCTTCCAGATGCTCTTTGTAGGTCTTGTGTGTTTTAAGGTGTGGAAGGAGAGACAGAGCAAGTAACACTGGTTGAAATTTTCATGCATTTGGAAGGCCGATGATTTGATTTGATGACTCAAGTCGGCAAGAAACACATGATGCTTTCACCAAAAAATAAAGAAAGAAATAAAGAAATAAATAAATGTATTTTAAGAAAAATAATCTGCAGTAAAAAAAAAAAAATCATCTGACTGCCCCCACAGTGCTAAGGTAAGTATGAAATGGAGTATTATAACAGAAATGCTGTGAAAACTGTGGTCACAGCTATTTCATAAGACATTTTTCGCTATAGTAGAGGTGCTAGTGTTTACAGCAGCAATCAGCTCAACCCGACCAGCTGAGGCTACATCAAGCTGCACAAAACACATGAATAATTAAATTCTGAATAACACAATCTATTGCAGTTTATCCTCTTACTGACCTCACTCAAATGTTTCATTCATCTGACTTATTGGCCTATGACACACAACCCAGTTGGAAAACAGTACGGAATATTTGTAGCATCAAAGAACCTCTCAACAACTGCAACTAGGTTTTACTTCATGCCTCGTTTTTTTCAAGCTAAACAATGTTACTTAAGTCATTTCATATATTCTGTCACCTCTCTTGTTTTGTTTCCTTGGCCATTCCATAGCTATGTGGGCAGATGTTCTGAAAACCGACTTGTAAAATACGGTGGAAAACTAAATCAGCATTGTACCGCTTCACTATTCTATTCAGAAAATACCTTGTTATTTTTGTGTAGCTCAAAGTAGGGATGGGAATCAATGGGGACCCTGTGATATGATATGATTCTTGGTACTTTGATATGTATTGCAATTCTGTAATTACTGCAATTCTATCAATATTGTAATTCATTAATGCATACTGCACAATTTTAAATGAAAATATTTTATATTTTTATTTTTCATCTTTTTATACATGAATAACTAATTGTAAAGACAAAGATATAATAAAATAAAGAATGTAATTTAATTTAAATGTGATAGTTTTAACTTTTTAAATTAAATTTTTATGTTTTTAATTTTTTTTACTTAAATGACAATCAATTCAGGGTCAGCATGGCAATATATTAAAAAAACAAACAAACAAACAAAAAACTGCAATTTGTAACTGAATTGATTTTATTCCCCAACCCTACTTGCAAATGTGCCATTTAATAGACATTATTTCTAATAACGTCTAAAGCAAAGGAAAAAAAAAAAAAAAAAAAAAAAAAAAAAAAACGAAAAAAAGTATTGTCAGTATTATAATTGTAACTCACCTGTGGGCCCGCGCAGCTGATCTTACAGACATCACAGTAGTGGATCTGAGGGGGTTTGGGTGGCTGCTTGGGGCGCAGCTGCTTACTTTGGAAGGGGGGTTTCTTGGTAAAGGTACTGCCCGTCCATCCTGCCGAAGCTGCAACAGCTGCTACCGCCTGCTTCTGTTGCTGCTGCTGTTGTTGCTGCTGGTAGTAGGTGGAGGCTGCTGAGTACACTGCTGCTTCATAACCCGAGTACGAGGTACCTGGGAGAGGGGGAGTGGGAGCATCAACCTGATTTAGAGGAATAATTCTGCAGACTATTAAAAAGGTTCTTCAGTGCTGACTTTCAGGCTGCAGAGTTTCAGTTTTACCCTTATGAAGGATACTATAAACAGTATTCAAAGCCATTTTGAGCAAAGTCAGATTAAAAAAAAAAAAAATCCCTACGCTAACTTTTCCTCAAGGATTACAAATGGTCCAACATGGGGAAAAAAACAAAAAAAACATTATGCACATACAAGGAAATGTAGGAGTATAAATTTTCAAGTAACACAGTTTGTTAACAATTTATTACATATGTTTTTGTGCTGCACATGTGTGTTTGTGTGTGTGCGCTAAAGGACACAAGCCTGTGCAACAGTACACACAACTGGTGGCCGCATCTAAAATGACTGGTAAGAGGCTGTACTAAAAGCTTGAGGTAACTTTGCCACTTCACATTCCACTGTCGTTTAACAGTCACAGTTGTTTTGTCTTTGGCCGATATGTTTGTAACAAAAAGATTACAGTAGATTGTAATCTTCACTCACACACTGTGCTTGTAAATAATTTTTCTGGTTCACACAGATATATTTTTTATTTTTTGGGGAAAATGCAAGTGAAATAGTCACACTGTAGAGGCCAGCATCTCCCTTTAGTACATGAGCTTATGTAAAACATGTTTGAGTCAACCTCCTGGCACTATCATTTGCTGTAAGAGTCCTCTTCAAACAAAATGAAAGCAGAATATTGGGAGCTCCCATCCGATTTCAACTGTTCTAAACCACTGTGGTGTTCAGGATTAGAAATGTAGCCAGCTGGATCAGTGGTCTGCTTATAGGTTTATTTCTATTTAAAAAGGGCAAACATTATAAACACATCAAAGTCATGAGCAAATAAAATCATGCTAAAAAAGGTAATGCAGGATTTTCCTGTTTCTTCTTCTTCTTTTTTTTTTTTTATATATAAAAACACAACCACATCAACTGGCAATACTTAAAAATAACCTTGACTGCTGAGTCTCTTTCTACTGCTTCCTCTGCATGTGTTTGTGATGTTTGCAGTGTTTCTGGGCGGTAATCCTTTTCTCTCAGTCTGTGTGGACACAGTTTTAACAAATTCTGCAGGTGGGGCACAGGTGTAGGACTTGAGTCCGGTTTTCCTGGACTAAGACTTAGTGTAGAGTTTTATTTAATAAGTTAGTTTTTGCTATCAACATGACATATTTACATTTTCTTAACTTCCTGTGGTTGCTCATTTTCTCTCAATTCTTGCTTACAATGGGATTCTACGTTTACTTCTTGAGGAAGCAGGTTTCCTTAAGTAAACTAAGGGAAAGGCATAGCTGTACTGCCCCACAATTATCACTGCGATCCACAAACGCCTGTCAACCTAAATGTCTCAAAGAAAAGAGTGTGTAGCCCCACAGGACTAGACATAAATAAGAATGCTTGTATGCGTTTTGCTAAAGCAAGCACATCAATAACAATAATAGACAGTGATAATCTCCCAACCACAACATAGGATTTTAATGAAATGCTTGAGTGAGATTTCTGGCATTCCCATCTCAATCTATACTATTTCAGACAGCACCCAAATGAATCCGAGAGCTTACCAGAGTATGTGACAGCATTTGTGCTATACGTAGGGCTCTGGGAGTAAGAAGGGACCACAGTAGCAGCAGCAACTGGCTGGACAGTGGAGGACACTGGGTAGATGGAGAAGGTGGATGTGGCTGGGCTGGGAGCCGCCGGCTTGATGGCAGTCACCTGTCGGGTCTGCTGAGTCTGGGTGTACGGCGTTACCCCCTGGCTGTATCCTGGTTTAGGAGCTAGAAAACAGAAGGGGTGATTGGATCTACTGGACATACTCTGCTCATGACTTTTTTCATCATGCACACAGTGTGTAATGTTCAAGGACTCGCTCTGAAATGAAGAAGAAGTCAATATTACCCACAAATGATGATACAGTAGGAAGATGCATCATTCCACCAAGTTACATAAGTTACATAAGTTACATAGCTCACTTGATGGCTCTGCATTTTTCAGTTTATGTAATTAGTTTAGAAAAACTTTAATAAATCTTTCTAAACCCACAGGGGCAGGCAAATTCTCCAATTCAAGACTTCAAGAACTCTACTGTCATTCTCAGTGTGAAGAACATGAAGGAACAAAATACAGTACACAGGTCTTGGTAGTACAGACTGTAATCCAACAAAATAAATAATAACCTATAGCCTATTAAAATGAATTAAAGCTAGATCTGAGTAAATAACGTAAGTTAATAAGTAAAAAGTTAGAGCAGCATTCATGGCAGGAGCAGAAATACAAAAGGCATGGTAGTGTGGAACAGTTCGCAATAAAACATGCAAATCATCAACGTTCCAATTTTTCGGCCAACTGTTGACAAGCGGCGGCCTGAAAATCTCATTCTGAAAATCAAAGTCTCCAATTTTTCATTTTTAGGTGCATGTTACCGTTAAGGTGCTGTATTACATTGTTAATCAGCTTAAAATGAGTGGGAGTCTGTGGCTGCTTCCAGTTAAAACCAGCACTGGGCCAGCTTCTACCTTCTGCCTCAATACCCAAAAGCTCCTACAAGGCTGCATCCACATAATAAAAAAAGAGGCATCAAGTTACTCAGAGATATTTTTCTTTTCTTTTCCCCTGAGCATACATGCAAGTGCATGTCAAAAAGAAAAAAAACAACAACCATAATGTCTTAAGTGGAATTCAGTACCACTATTCAAACCACATGACCAGCCTACAGATTTATCACAGTGCATTGTGCATTATCCATACACCCAACTGTATGAAGATTGGCTTGACATATTGACATACTGATTGTGTACAGCTTATGTTAGTGCACTTCACGTGGAAATCTGCCGACAATGTATAATAACAGTAACACAGCTGATCGCCAAACAGGACAATACCATCTTTTATATAGTAAATGCTCAAAGCAATTCGCCCACTGGTGGTAATCCATTAATTTTCCAGGCCGCACAACCTACAATGCCACAATTATATTTTATATTATCCTAGGCTTCAGTCTCTGAAGGGGCTAATCTCAGTGAAGAAACAATTTCTCTCATCCAAATCACACTGCATGATGGACACATATCTCCAGTCCTCTCAGAGTACAAGATACACACAGTCATACTTCTACAGGGGGACAACTTCCCCACCATCCCTTAATTTTTTCCCCAGCATGACAGAAACCCATCATAGTGATGGAAAAAAAAACTTAAATGGCTATTGATTTGCCATCCTATCACACTGAAGTGGTAAGAGTTAAGAAGATAATATAATTATTGAAGCACTGTATGCAAAACAATTACTGGCAGTCAATCAGTCAATTGATTGGCTTGTCTATCTTTTTGATGTCTTGAAAGATAAATGAAAATACCAGGACTACACTTTTGGAGTACACCACTGACCAAAAAATGAGTCTCAAGAACATGAACAGGTCAGAAGAGTAAATGAATAGAATGAGTAGAGTAAACTGAGCCTGTAGTTGAGTCCCAGGCTATGTCAGGCATACCTGTTTGGTAGTAGGACTCTGCCACAGTTGGCTGTGGCTGTGCAGCAGCAACAGCCGCTGTGGCGGTGGGCTGCTGGTAGTACTGCTTACTGTCATAAGCGACAGCCGGAGCTGTAGAGCGAACATAAGAGTAGGAATCCTGCAGAGACCACAAACACAACAAAACAGAAGTCACATTACAATAACCATTACAATATCATTGCTAGGGTAGGGCAATATATCAATATTAAATCAATATCACACCATGAGACTACATAGCATCTACGATTTTGGATATTGTGATATGTTCTTTTCCTTGTTTTAAAGGCTGCATTGTTATAGCTGTTCTGTCATGTGCCTGTTGTTAATGTTAATGTCAAACAAGCCAAGCACAGTTGGCTCCAGCTGTTTTGTCACAACTGGGATACATCAAAAAGGAACCAATCATCTTAAAATTTACATGCAGCCATGCCTTAGCAGCCAAGCAGGACAGTAGCCATTGTTAAGGCTACCAACCAATCAGCAGTCACAGGAAGGTGACAGCTTGTGAATGCAGGTGCAAGTTCCCCAAAATTAGTTCTTCACAATTTGTTTTCATTTATATGCCACCACTGTGTTTCAGATAACAGTTCATCACATAAAATTGTCAAAAAATTATCTAAAATCTGTCCAAACACTATGGATCCAAGAGGCCTTAGGCATGGGCAAAAAAGAGGGGTCTTTCTTCAACCACTGTTGGAAGGCGTTTATTCTTTTATATAGGCCATCTATTATGTAAGTTCAAAACATCACTGAAAAAACAAGATTAATCGGGATTTGATATGTAACTTCCAAAGCCATTTACAAGATATACTGTCACCCCAGTTTGCAAGAAAAAAGATCAAAAGATTGAAAAAGAGGCTGTTTGCGTCATTCAGCTGCTTAACAATAACGAAAGCATCTGGCCAGCAGAAGGTAATTTTGAAAAGACTGAGGGGAATCAAAGAGGAGCTGTAGATCAAATACTTTCTTTCTGTCCTCTGACAGGAAAAGGTCTAGACCTATTCCTTAAATCAATTGTGACTGTGCTGAAACTACTAATAAATCATATGTTAGATCTTTGTGCCATCATTCCTTTCATACTTCTTTCCAGAGTTCAAAGAAACGAAGGGATTTTAGGCTTATAACCGCACTATTAGAGCAAGTTTTGTTCATGCGGTTGTCCCAGAAATTCAGATTAGAGTCCGAGAAATTCAGTTTAGTGTTCCTGTAAAAGATCCAGGTCATTTGTGAGAAAAATTACCTCACAATTGACTAATGACTCCAAATTTAACACTCACATTCAGGCTGGATACCCAAACTGATAAAGATAATCAAGATGACATGTGAAAGAAAAAGCAGGAATCTTTCTTTGAGATGTGTTATTTGTGTATAAATCAAACTTGGAGATAAAGAAAACAAATACAATATACCTGGTAGTTCTGGGAGGTGACAGGCGGTGGTGGAGGAGGGACTTCAGGCTGGCGTTGGGCATAGCCATAGTCTGTAGCGGCATGGGTCGGCTGGTAGCCTCCATAAGCTGCAGCTGTAGCAGCGGCCGCCACGGCGACCGGTGCTGGCCTGGCTACGGCAACTGTGGCTGCGGTGGGGGCATAGGCGGCTGCAACGGTGTGTGCCGCCACAGGGGCTTGGTGCACAGTGTAGCTGGCCACTGTGGTGGGGTGGGTGTAGGCTACCCCGGCAGTTGGCTGCTGACTGGTAGGGCAAGACAAGAGAAGGGTCAAAGGTCAGTGAGGTTGGGGGTGGCTGGTGAACTATGTCTGAGCCTGGCATTACTTAGGAAAAATGCTTTCCATTTTCATTTCATATTTTTGATATATGAAATTGCAGGAGCAAGTGAAAATTGCACAAATAGTCACATTTATTGTTGTCGTTGGTGTGATTCATTAAAAATCTAATTCAACTTGTTCCTGTGAGAACAGCACTGTTCTGAGTGTTATAAGATGCTTAACCTTAATAATAACTTGTAACCTTAATTTCCCTCATTCTGGAGCAGCCTACCATTTACAGGATATGAGCTGATTTGCGTTTAACCACTTTCTCTCTCCTGTACTTTACTCAGTGACTGTTCCTCACACACACACACACTTCAATTCCATTACAAATCCAACTTGGCAACTTTTGAATCAAGCTTTCACACCATTTTTAAACATTTTATTCCAAACTCCAAGCCTGTTTTCCTGTCCTCACACAAACAGACACACATGCCTCTATCACTTTGTCCACCTTGTTTCTTTCAGCATTTGCCAGAGATCTGGATGCGTTCAACCACAAGTCTGCACATGGTGCAAAACAACTTCACTCTCGTACAAAACAGAGAATTGCCTTGCACCGTCCTGAGCAGTAACTTTTTTGTTAATTGTGAACTCTTCCAGTCAGACATGCCAGCTTTTTTACAACCAAAACAAAGAAGTGAGTGTGGTGCCGTTTGGCTTTACGTTTTTGGTGAAACTCATGGAGAATGACAATGATTGTCAAATTTGTGTGTTGCTGTTAGGCCTGAGCAATATTGCCTACAAATAATAGATATTTTTTTGTTATATTGTGCTACACAATATACATCGATAATTTGAAATGTCCTCTGAAGCACTTAATAAATGCTCAGTTTAACGCTCTGAATGCATACAGTAACGAAGGATGTTACAAGAACCAATACATTGGTACCAAGTTGACGCCAATAGTCCAAACATACATCTCACAGTCCAATCCAGTTTCACCAACATAAAAGAAACAACTCAAAGACCTGCTCCAGGTTTTACTGCAGATTCCCACAAACCAAACAGGAAGACAAAACTGAGGCAGCAGTGTCTCTAGTCAGTGTTGAGTAAGAGTGATTATTCGCAATGTAATGTTAAACACCTGGTACTCATGCTTTTACCATGAGTTGGCTACAATGACAGACTTTACAAGGATGTCGTAACCTGGTGCTGGGAGTAAAACTGGTGTGTCTGTCCTCCACTGACTGGGCGAGCGTATGTCAGTGTGAATGTGCGTCTGTGAGAGCGACAGAGCCCTTGGAGGGAGCAAGAGAAGTGACATGCCAAAGCAAATCTTATGCCAGTGGTTTAAAAAAAAAACTGAGACAATTTGTATTCGATTTTCACAATATAATCATTAACTACATCTCACATAGAATAAGCCACGATACACTGAGTATATTTGATTATCGCCAGTTGCTGTGATTGAATTCTGAGTGAGCTTTCAAATTTTGTTCAAAGGGATTGGTGGAATTTAGTTTAAATGTTGGGATTGAGACATCAAATTCCTGGAGGGACTGCTTAACACATTTAGAAACGGGATCACACTTTACCCAATTCTGTTTTATTTGAAACTACTTGGCTGCAGTAACTGAATCACCACAGACTCACAAGAGGGGCAGTGACAGTGTCTAGTGAATAATCAGTGTCAACATTCTGAGTAAGCAGCACCACTGTTGCTAGTGGGAATAAGCTGGTCTGCAGCCCTACTACTGTGTTTCCTTGAAATTCAACATGCTTATGAAGACACCGATTATGGCGAAGGAGGGTACCACAGAGGCACCTGTATAACTATATAAGCAGGCGAGAGCAATGTCAAATGCGTTTTTGGATATCACTGACGTTTTGCTCACAAATTTAATAAATTCCAAATCTCTCTGTACATGAAGTCCACTTTTCATCAACAATTTCCATGATCAAATCATACAAATTAATACATTTTCCTCCTTTTCTTTATGGTAGAGGCAAAACTTTTGGGAGTGGTGGTGCAACAGCAATGCATTAGTATATGGGCCACCAAGCTGACAGAGCAGAAAGAGCCATGCCCTGACTGTTAATGCCATAAAGAATAGACTTGGCTCCCCATGAATGAGCTTTCAGCTGCGGGAAATGTGCTAGCAATTCATTTCCAAAACAATTCCAAGAACCCGTATGCATCAATAAAATAACTCAAATACAAAAAGCATAAAAGCACTGAAGTAAAACACCTTAAATAAATTAATTAATTAATTAAAAGCAGCCACCAACATGAATTACCTCTTAACAAGTAATTAGTTGTGTAGATGGGATAGGCTGCTTTAGAGGTCAACACATACCATTCAAACATGACTATCAGTGTCCAATCTGAACATAGGCTAGGCCTCAGCCCTGCTGCAAAAAAAACAGAGCTGTGTATACTGTGACTCTGTGAAGGTCTCATCTAAATTCTGACAGAAATACAGACAGAAAAATATTTTGATGGATATTAAAACATTCCACCACCATTGGTAGCATTGTCTCATCAACCACCCCACCCCTTCCACGTAAGCCCCTCCAAAAGGCTCTCCAGTCTGATGTCATCGGTGGACAGATGCGAGTAAATCCAACTACAGCCTTCTTACGTTTGGATTTCTAACTGAGCTACGCAAACACCCTGCAACATGGAACATTTCTACTCTGCTCAGTATGATAAAATGGCATCACGAAATTTCACAATTATACATTTCATAGTGTCTGAGTCAAACAACCAAGCATATTTATAGACTATATTTATAGACTACACTGCAGAAGAATTGTGGCAAGAGGAGGAGGATGCCTGGACTGGCAGAGAACGAGCAAACACAGCAGAGGAAATATGATGTCCTGGCTGGCAAAGTGAATCTAAAGTGCTGGTCTTTATGTTCCAGCAGAAATGGAATCACTTCGCTGTAATTAGCTTGACGCTTGACAGTTTGATGGATGCAAAAGCTGACCCCAGTACAGAGAGAATCCCAATGGGTCATACAAACGTTTTGCTTCTCATTTGTATTCAAGTGTTTTGAAGACCTTTCAAGGATCCTAAAATTACTTGCAAACGGCTACTGAAACCAGACAGACCAACATAGCAGATGAAAATGGAGAAAGTACGCTATTTAGCTCACCGTGGCATTATTACAGTCACTTATCCCTTCTATTTAAGTTACAGAGGTACTCAATATATCCAGTCAATATCACTTCTGTTTCAGCCAGCCAAATATTGCTGGAAAATATTCTGTAACAGGCAGGAGTGTTGGCCTCCAAATGTGTGTACTGGGGCGGTGTGACTCAGGGAGCAGAGTGATTGTCTTGTAATCAGAGGACAAAAATGTCAAGTTTGACACAAAGATTGAAGCATTTCACATTGTGACACAAACTCCTGTTTCGACACCTCAGTCATGTGATTATTGTTTTTCCTTCTGTTTTTCTTCTGGTTTCTTCTATTTGACTCGTCTCAAAATAGTAAAAAAATCAAATACTCTGACTATTTTGTCCTTAAAAAAAAAACGAACAAACAAACAAATAAACACAAACAAACACCCCCCCTTGTTACCGGCGCCTAGTAACACGAAAGCTGGTGTTCTCGTGCGAGTTTAGCACGTTCAGTTCAGTCACTTCCACATGAGGGCAGTATAATAAGTATATGGTTAAAGAATGTTTTAACAACTTTATGTCAGCGTTAACTCTGACAATAATGCGGAAACAAAAGCACAGCTAGCAACGCCTGCTTTTTTGCTCAGGGAAATCTCCACAATTGTCCAAATGTTCTCTGAATACTGAACCGCACTTTTGCTTTTTTTGACTGACGTAACTTTCACCTGATTATGCTGACCTCACTGAAGCAGCGGTATCACTTGCTTTTCTCTTTTACTGGCTCACAATAACAGAAATACAATTCATGCGATTCTGCAGCCTTGTGTTTCACCCTAAATAAGGCAAATAAAGTAGGAAAATAAATCAAGAATTTAATGAAGTGAGTGAATTTTCTTTTCCGTTTTACTGGCCCACAATTTTATAACTATTTATGTTACATTTTTTAAAACAGAAAAAACATTGATCTGAAGGTACACACATTACGAGGAAGCATGTGTGCAGAACATTTAACATTTAAACAAGAACACACACAACAAACAAGGACCATCAGCAGCCTTGAGGCAGTGGGTTTGAAATGTTTCAAAACACTGTTTGGAAAACCTCAAAGCCGTTTGAAATGTTTCAAACTTGACATCCTTAATTTGATCTCCGTCTACTTCTGGTGGCACACTGAGGGTCATTGAGCAAGATATGGGCGCCCTAAGAAAGCTGCATGGCAGTCTCTGCCACCCGTATATGAACGTGTGTTGGAGAATGTGAAGCATACATTGTAAAGCACTTTGAACAGTTTGTAGCCTGGAAGAGTGGTGTATAAATGCAGTCCATTTACTGCAGTGTTTGTGATACACAGTTGATATTGTCTGATCATTTTTTTAATGACTGAATAGATGTGAGTCAAAATATTGGTACCATATGAAACTAGACGACTTAAGGAATCTGTTGGTACCAAACATGTCATGCTTAGTTGCTGGCAAGGGGACTACATATTGCTTCAAAGATGGGCTAAACTTTGGTGAGGGGAAAAACTGGCATTTTCAAATGGTTCCCTTGACCTCTGACCTCCAGATGTCTGAATGAAAACGGGTCCTCTGTGCACCCACGGCCCTTTGCAGACATGCCCACCCTATGCTAATCTCATGCGGTTTGGGCCACAAACCATGCAGTCCAAATGTGCACTGGGGTCTAAACAGTGTTGGAGTTGCATAAATTGGGTTTGCCTGGAAAGCTGAGACTCTTGTGGATTCAATGAGCCACATTTGAATCATGTGGGAAACTTGAAGTCACTGTATAAAATGACCTATTGTGACCTTTAGGATAATCAAAGCTTCATGAAACTTTACCTCCACAAATTAGGAGAATTCAAAAAGACAAAAATCACATTGAATCGTAATACTGAGTCACAATACGTATCGAATTAGCACACAAATATTGTGACAGTACTGAATCAGGAGATAAGCATCGTCCCTGCCCAACTCAAAGGCACTGGATGCGAAATACAAGCTGTGAACCCAAACTCTTAATCTTACCAGTGTGTTGCCATGTTGCAGTTGTTTTCCTAATCATTTGAGGGAGAATCTCACCCTCCTACTCCCTCTATAAACCAGGCAGCTGAGGGCGGGTCATGGCCTGGAGAAGCTCGACTATAAAGTCAATTGGTACATATGGGCTCTATGAGCAGACGTCCACATTTCCCCTCCTCCATCTGTCACTACAATTCGACTGATTGACTGAAATGCCATGATAGCGGCAGCAAAGACTCCCTTTCAGATCATGTGCAACCTCCATGAAACTCCTGCTGATATCCCTGTCACCCTCATTATATTCATGTCCCTATCCACTGTTTCAGTGATCTCCTACTTAAAAAAAAGGCCTTTGAGGAGCCATCATGTAATATTTCACGTCACACTTCACATCCACCGTCGGGCCAGTTTTTTAGTAAGATTAATATGCAAAAGCACAACAAAATGACGAGCACATCTATTAAGACACCAATGTAAACCCTCCACCCGGGGAAAAACAAACAAACACACAAACAAATAAAAACATTATTCTCATTCGCCTTAAGACACACAAATCCAACAGTGAGCACTGGAAGACATCCTTGGCAGTGTAACGTTACATTTCTTGTAAACTTGATAACGCAAACGCTTAGGTTTCCGTTAGCTCGCATATTATGACGCTAGTATTCGACATTTGCTGATGTTTGCTCGCATTAGGACTTGTTTTTGTGTGAGCTAGTGCTTCCAGTCATTAGGACAGTAGCAGCATATTGCTAAGCGCCCCCTCCCCCAATCTGAGACAATGACAGTAGAGAGATATAGACCGTCCGTAAACACACTGGACAACACACAAGCAACCCCGGTGGTCAGATGCGTTCCCGGGCATGTTACAGACGACAAGCGGGGTCTGCTTACCTGTACTGGGCAGCAGCGCCATGGGTAAATCCAAAGTAGTTGCCGGTAGCCATTTTGGCATCTTCACCAAGCCGGCTGGGCACTGCGGAGGACAGACCCACAAGGTAACGCTAAGCTAGCTGTTAGCAACAGGCTAAAAGGAGCATCTCCAAGGACAAGCTACAAACATAAAGGTATTGCTCTCAAACTTAACAATATGTCATTGCAACTATGTCATTTATTCCCCATTCGGGTTTAACAATACTCACCATAGGTGAAGGAGACTACTGGACATATGGGAATCATTGGGTTCCTATTCTCTGACGACGTCTGACTAGTAAACCAGCCTATTTATATTTCATCTAATACCCGGAAATGCCTCTGTGGCGCATGCGCAGATGAAGAGCCGTGTGGATGTTGTAGTTTTCTTTCACATCTTGACTAGATATCTTTCGAAAAATGAAAGATAAATAACAAAATAAATAAAGTGTATTGATAAAAAACAAGAAAGAAAGAAAACAATATATAAACTATAGGATTAATAAAAAATAAAGTGTACTAAAATGTATCTCCAGAATAGCTAGAGACCTTGCACCTCTGAACCTTTGCATAGACTATATGTAAAATGAGAAAACTCTGCAAAATATTATATTATTATATTAATGTTATATTATCTAAAATAGCCATATACTCATAATGTATAATTTCATGTTTCCATGTGTTCCATAAGTCAATATTTCTATAATTTCCATATTAAATTACAATAATTATTAATTTCATTTACACTCTACATAATGTGTATGCAATCAAATGGTTTTCCTTTGGAGCTCTAAAGGACTTGTCAGAGCTGCCACATTAGCTGTATCAGCATGTGTCCATGTGTGTTTGTGTTACACAGATGAAGTGCTAAATAAGGCGGATAAACACTCACAGCCGGTGGTATGTGATCATCATGGGGCAAAAGCACAAACTGAAGAACTTGAAACAAAGACAAACACATACCAATAATAGAAAAAAAAAACTAATAAAAAAAACAAAAAAACCCAATAAGAAATACATAAATACATCATTTAGATCTTGTAAAGACCCAAATGATGTATAGAAGGGGTGGGGTGAAAATTGATTCATGATTCTTCACACTTTTTTTTTTTTGTTGTTATCATTGAACAGATTTAAAGTTAAGATATTGGTATCATATGAAACTAGACAATGTGAGGAATCCACTGGTACCAAACATGTCATGCTAAATACCACTCCAAAGTTAGGCTAAGCTTTGGCGAGTGAAAAACTGGCACGGCCATTTTCAGCGGGGTCCCTCGACTCTGACCTCCACATGTCTGAATGAAAATGGGTTCTCTGGGCAGCCACGGCTCTCTGCTTTGCAGACATGCCCACCTCATGCTAATCCCATGCGGGTTACTGAAGAGGATGCTCTCTCTTTCTGCTGGGCGTGGCACCACAGTATTAAACTACACTGATAAAACTCAAATCAAATGTTTTTTTCCAAACACTAGACGACTTAAGACTTTAAAAGTGACACACGCATGAATTTAACATTTAAGTAAAGAATCCTTAATGACTAACTAGCTCATGTCATGAACTAGCAGGTAAACACGGGTGTTCCTAATGACGTTAGTAAAAGATCTGCTCCAGTTCTGAGTGGCAGAGCCTTTCCACACAACAGGGCCTCGTGTCTGCTGTAACTAAACAGAGGAGAATCTTAATTAACTGCTGTTGATCTGTCATCAGAAAGTATTTCTTAAAGTCAAATCCTGCTGTTATAAACTGTACACCAATCTCAAGTCTCCACCGTATTTAGAAAGATTTATATCTGTGAAGATGCTGCATTGCACAATCAGATTAAAATGCACAACTGTAACCCAGCAGACAGGTGTATATTGATCGATCTGACAAAAATCAAATACCACCATATTTCTGACTGACTACCTTTGTATTGATGATGATGTATGGATTGTCATTGGTGCTTTCACAAAATATTTAAACAATGATAACAATGAGCATTTGTCAAAACTTTAATAAAGCAAGCCTGCGAGCTAGTTCACGCAGTCAACTGGACTTGCCTATAGATTTACTTTTTTACATATTCTCAATTTCTTATTTCTGTATTTAGTGTTGAAATATTTTTCCAGGAATAAAGCCCAGATTTATACATAATGCACATCCTTTTTTACAACAAGAATGAATGCACAAAATAGGATTAATGCACATATCTCTGCATAAAACACATACGTTTTACAAATTTCAAGTGCACAATTTTCATAATTTCACTTATGCATATAATATACTCCTCTCTTGAGAATTTAAGCAACTGCAACCGACCCAATTTCACCTCGGGGACCAGTACAGTATTTCTGATTCTGATTCATATGTTTGACTGAAATGTAGATATGATGACAAAGCAGGTGGACCCTAACCCACTGAATCTTTTTCAGGTGCCCATTATGTGCTATATAGTCCTGGTGAACATAAGATCCTTGGAGAGCATCCCTGGGGTATAATCAAATTTTTCTAAATGGGTGGGCTATCCCTTTAACAAGCTGGACCAGCGAAACACAAAGCTGTTATTATGACCTATCCACCGGGAATTTCCAATGTCCAACTTTAAATGGAAAGCAGACTTCAGGACATTACTCTCAATTTTCAAATACCAATGAAACACCAGCAATAATTCATACAGACACGCTCAGCAACAGTTCTCTGCAGATGTGCTGCTTCTCATCTTTCGAGCCACTGAACATTCTTATCCAAAGTGCAAATATATGGTCGGTATCTTAAAAAGGATGGGAAAGATGTAATGGTTGTAGTAAATAACGTTTTAATATTCAGTTTAACATTCAACAACGACAGCTTCAGCATTTCGAACAACTTTAGATCTTGTCGACAGGCGCCACAGTTCTGTCTGTCTCTCTACTTTGATCCTCCTCCATATCCTCTTGCGATGTTGTCGCTGGTCTCGGCGGCCTCTTTGAGTGCCTGCATCACAAGTGCGTTCCTCTTCCGTGTCTCCTCCATCCTCATCGGGTTCGACTCCGGCAGATTCTGTTGGGCAGTGCAACAAGAAGCAGATACGACTGATGAATTACTGCGTGAAACCGAGCAAAGACTGACCTACTTGCGCTCGCATGCTCAGCGGCGGTCTCTCAGGCAAATCATGGAGTTCATCTCCAGTCCAACAGTTAATTAAACAAGAGGGAGGCGTAGGACTGAGGTTAGTTTAATTTCAATACATCAGTCTCTCGTGGATTAATTATGTATATGTTAACCTATCTGTGTGTTGGGCTGGCTCACACATCTGATTAAAAAGTGTCACGTTGCTGTTTACACAAACAGTTTCACAGGGCTGTGGGAGGGGGAGGGGAAATCTGTTTCTTAACATATATTCATGTATGTATATTTGACCTTCATTTCAGCAATATTGATAAAGGTGATCTAAATTAAAAAAAAAAAAAAAAAAAAACAATATTGAAAAATTAAGCTTTAACCTGTGTTAATTAAAAAATTGAAATGTAATTTGATTGTGTGGAATGCCCACAAATAGATTTAGATGCACCAAAAGTAATTTTCTTGAGCGCTATCTTCATCATCCATCAAGATATGACACTTCCTAACAGTCACTAACTGTAAGAAAATAGATTCCTGAGCTCTGGCTGAAGATTAAAAGCTACTTTAACACATTAAGAGTAGAGCGATGCAATCAGAACACCAGCTCAGTTTTTACTCCCCCTGCCTGTTTGGTTGACAGACCTGGGCTGCGGCCATTATCCTCCACTAGGCTCATCACATGGAAGCGACTTACAGTACTTATCCCTTTTCACACAACACTTAGCCCTGAGCTAAGATCCCTGAGAGCTAATAGACTTTTCACTCTTGCAACTTAGGATCTAACTAAACCCCAATCTGGCGCAGGAGGGGTGATTATGTGAGGATATCCTCAAAAAGTCACTTCTCTTTTTTCCACTTTTGTCAACATTTCTGAGCACAGAATCATTGCTCAAAATTGCTGAAAAAAGGACAAGAGATTTTTTCTGACTTCTATCACCTCTTAATCTACTCACTCAGGTGTCATAAAAGCAGTTTTTAGAAAACACAGGTATACAAGTATATTTTGATATCAGATCCTGAACCACCCGCACTTTTATGCATCTATGTTTATGCATTTATGCATTTTTATGCATCTGTCTCTTGGTGAACAAACTGGCTAAAAACTTGAGACCATAATATTAGGTCAGGTTAGTTGTCGCTATATTAAATTCAGTTAGTTTTGTTTCGCTTATAGGTCTAGCAAAACAAAATAGCACTTAAATCCTTGGTTTGTAATAAATTAGCATTTTTTGGGGTAATAAAACCTACTTTTCTCAACTACAAATCCTGTCTCCTAATTGCCTTACTGCTTGGTCCCTAACAGTGAGCATGTCTGCAAAGGGGACAACCATGGGTGCCCATAGAACCCATTTTCCTTCAGAGATCTAGAGGTCAGAGGTCAAGGGACCGTGCTGAAATGGCCATGACAGGCTTTCCCTTCCCTCTCTCCCTTCCCTAACCCTATATTTACTTTACTTAAATTGATTGATTGGGTCCAATCTGGACAACTTCACAGGTGAGTGAAAGTACAATAAAAGGCATTTTATGCTTAATCTATCGATATAGAACTGGTGCAACAGTGTAATTCACTCATGCAGATGATACAGGTGACCTGTGTGTTGTTTGGTGTCCTGCAGTGCAGCAGAGGATGTTTTCCTCCAGTGTTTGACTGTGATTTGACATCTTAGTTCAAGTTTATTTACAGCTGTTAATCACTGTCTCAAAGAGCTTTAGGATCCTACTGTTTTCAAGTTTTTACATCTAAAATTTTATTCCATGGCCTTATTTTTTCAGTACAGGTTGCATGTACCGACATGGCCTGTGGTTGGCCTGGTCTTGCTGACAGGCCTCCAACAGAAGGGGTTTTCAATCCAATGCTGTCCATGCCCCTGAAGAGCCAAACAGACCTTTTCACAGCAGCTATATTAACATGAATTTGCAGGTAAACACAGATGTTATTAATGAAATTAATTAAGCTTCCGTTCCATTTGTACAGGTGTAGCAGAGCCTTTCCAGTGAGCCAGAGTGAACAAAAGCTGGATCCAGAGACAAACAGCTGTGTTTACCTGCAAATTAATATCAAGATGGCTGCTGTGAAAAAGATCTGTTATGTTTGCATGGACACTCACACATTCTGCAGTTAGTCATTGGCCTGTTTACCTCTTTTAGTTTGACCATGCAATACTGGTTTTCGTTCCAGCTCTACTATTGCACACCTGACCCAGTTAAGGGCCATGCACCTTCATGCATGTCCTGTTCAGGTAGATCTGTTTCAACCAATCAGCACGAGGCCCTTAAATGGATCAGGTGTGAAAGAGTAGAGCTGAAACCAAAACCTGCAGGACAGGGGGATCTTGAGGACTGGGTTGGGAACCACTGGCCTGCAACAATTGTAGTTTTCCCCTGGTGTATCACCTGACAGTTTCCTTTTGATGTTTGTTTGCATGCATACAGCTCAAGGTTTCTCAAATTGTGTCCTTGCTAAACTATGTCCTTATGTGAGAAATCTCTCTAGCTCATATTACAATAGACCTCACGGCAGCCATTTGGACTTGAATAGCAGGGTAAACAAAGGTGCTGCTGATGGCATTAATTAATATGGGTGGTGGAATCAATTCACTTACGTATTGCGTGTCATGCTAGGTCGCTGGCAGGGAGGCAAATCATTGCTCCAAAGTTATATAAAGTTATATATTACACAGGAGTTCAGGGGATAGAGGACATCACTGTATAAAATGACCTATTGTGACCTCTATGATAATCACAGCCTCCTGGAACTTTGCATCCACAAAACAAGATAAAATTTGGAAAATAGTAATGAATAATATATTGCATATGTGCATAATATTGAATCAAGTATAGTGATAATATCAAATCTTCTAATGACACACGCTCTCATTCATTTTTACAAGTGTTGCACATCTCGCTCTCATCTCCTCTTTGATAACCTTTTTTTTTTCGCTCTCGTTTTACGCGCACAACTTTACGTCACCACGCAGCGTAACATCAGCGTCCAACGTAAACAAATCAGATGTTGTGCCGTGTAACACCGGTTCGTGAGCAGCGCCACACGCAGCGTATTGTCGGTCACTGACAGCGCCAAGTCCAAATATCTAAACCCCCGTTTTCCTACATTTCCCAGAGTCCTTTGTTTTGATTTTTACCATGCCAGCTGTTCTGGCCTTTCGCCCTCTCCTCGGCTGCTGTTGTGCCAAGCGTTTACCTTGATCATCTCTCTCCTCCTCTCCTCTCCTGGAGAAATAATAGACCACATCCCATATCCGACTGCCACCACTCCGACCAGCGCGGTGGAGCTCAGTATGGTCCGCAGGCTGCTCATCTCCGCTTACAGACGCGTTCAATCTGGTCTTTGTATTTTGCCTCGCATTTACTGGCTGCACATTAAACTCATATCTAGCAAACTAGCCCGGGTTTGGTAACGTCGGTCAAAGCAGCAGTGCACTCTGGGATAGTCTTCTTCTTCGTCGTGTAGTTTAGTCTTGTTTTTTTTTAATGTCAGATGGCACTTCTGGGCGCATTACCGCCACCTCGTGGATTAGAGTGTGAATGATGATTAACATTGTTTTTTTTATTTTGTTTTTGTTTTTTTGCTCCCAACTCCCAACAAACTCCAAACATATTGAATATTAATAATTTTATATAACCCCTTGACCCCCCTTACCCTAATCCTAACCTCTTCAACACCCAAATCCCCATACTCTTACCTCCTCACCCCCTACTTTGTGATTATAATAATTTTCTGAAGCTTTAGATATTTAAACCTCCATGTGTCAGGTATGTATGTAGCGGAACTTTTGCTTTTTAATTTAATTTAATTTTTAAATTTTATTTACAACATACAATATACAATACAACATTGTTACTACATCTAACCGGGAGCAGCGGGTGACGTATCCACACCACCTGTGTATCCACATTTCAGCTTAGTTCACTACATTTTACAAGTAGCTTTCCCAACACTGTCCCCAACTCACACCCCTTATACTTAAAGTTCCTGTGGGAATCAGTGGTTCTCACACTGCTGCATGTGTGGCTGTCACTACAGGTATGTTTGGTTACCTCAACTGATTGAAAAATGTTAGTCATTTTGAAGGTAGTAGGAGGGTCACATTTTTCTGTCTAGGGCATAAAAAATACTACACAAAAAATACCAGTAGGCTACTCATTATTTGATGGCTGCGCTACATTCTCTTTTATAACCTCTGTGTTTCAGTGAGGGCAGGGCTCAGCCCCTAAACACACACACACACACACACTGAGCGGAGGAGAGACAGTGAACCAGGTGATGTGAAGATAGTGTTACATTTTATGTGTTTTTTTTTATGCAATTCTGCTTTTTATGTGAAATGTAAAATCCCATCACTCCTACTATTTCTGTTAAACTATACACCTGTCCACTGTAATTCTGTTTCCATTGCAGACAGCAATTAAATACTGAACTTGGTTTGGCTATTACAGTTGAGAGTGTGCCTTACTTTAAAGGAAAAATCCACCATAAAACACTGTAACACTCTTCAAAACAGTTACTGGCTAGTGGTGATGTACCTTGTGTTTCTGGCTGACATAAAACCAAGCTTAAGGCCTCTGGTATGTCATCACCTGCACTACCTTAGAGGAAAGATGAGATGATTGTTGTGACTTGATTGTTACAAAATATTTAACAAACATTTAAGTATTACTGGTTATGCACTAGACATATTATTAAGTCAAGTTAAAAAAAAAAAAAAGTTAATGTAAAAGAAGTTGTGTTCCATCATTTATTTGTCTGCTACTTTTTACCACTAGGGGGCACTGTTGCAAGGCAGGTAGTAGTCAAGATGGCTACTACTGAATGTATGATTCTATACCACTACTGTTTGTTTGTTTTGCCATCAGCATGCTGAAGTAAACAGAGTTTGTTGAAGACTCTGGCCTGTTTTCTTCATGAGCCCATGTTTTTGCTTTTGCAAACACTGGAATAGCGCTCTTGTGACGGTGCACATTGTCAAAGAGGTGCTCTGTTGTCAGAGAGGGGTGACTGACCACATGTACATTTGGCAATTCTTTGCCACCTGCCATGATGCTCAGATTCACCCTCTCAATGACCTGTGGGTCCACATCAGTTCTTGGTAACAGAGTGGACACCACTATCGTAGAGGCAGGGAATTTTTGATGAGCCGTGGACATGAGAGCTTTGAAATACTTTGCCACTCCATCCTGTCGTATCACCAGGTCATCTGTGCCTGTGTGAATGAGGATGTGCCTCGGTGAGCCAAGGCTGGGATCAGCCAGCGTATCCCTGGCTGATCTTACAGTCGGACACCACAGCTTCTCCACCTTGTAATTGGGAAAAAGCCTAGTCTCCTGGAGGAATTTGAGTAAAATCAATGAGCAAGACAGTGTGGCCCATTGATTCATCAGACTTGGTGGTAGAACCAGGCTGGGTGGTCTGAGCTGGGGACGTCTGTTTTTTGGCAGCCGTCCTTGTGGCTGTGTGTCCCTCAGGGTGTTTGTTCCCCTGGGGTTTCAGATGGGCTCTGCCGATGACTGTGGGCCGCCATCGTGGATCAGCTGGATTTGGGTGTGTGTGCGCGTTGAGGAGCCTGTGAGAGTTTTAACATGTTCACAGGCTCAAAGTCAAACGCTGTGCAGTGCGCCTTACAGTCTGTTGATGACGTCATCGAGACATGCACGCCTCGTCATCGCCTTTGGTATTATCTCATGTAGTCACGTGACACGCACGAGCTTGACACAGTGGCTCACATTTTCAAACCGTTTCATCCCTAGAGACAATCATTAGTTTTTGCTGACGGTGCAACATTTTGGTGCCAAAATAAATTGTAATGCAGTGCATAAAGCCTAATGATGAGAATGGAAAATTGCTACAACCAACAGCCATGTAAACTGTGGATGCTTCATTTCATTTTACTTGGCAAAGTAGCACCAAAATCATCTACCCAGTATCAAGTAAATCAAACGTCATGAGACAGTGTGAAATCAATGTGAAACTTTTTTTTATCACAAACATGAAAGTTGACTAAGACAGTAGTTACCTTTACAGATATTGTGATATTTAAACAGAACCTTTGATAGAGTTTTGCTGTTGCTAAAGCTTTTTCCACTGGCCTTTTTTTAAATTTGAGTTTACCATGAAGGCTTGTAAATAAAATTTTGTTTGTTAGGGATTCAAGGCAGTGACAGTGACGACTTGTTCCACATGTGGTTTATGGGTGACGTAACCCTGTAGGGGTCACACTGACATCAAAAGTCCAACTGAGGTGTCAAGGCTATTGCCATGTGATCAAGTCAGTCATGTTGATGAAAACTGAGACCCTAGCTCTCACAAAAAATTGCACATATAGGCTATTGAGTCTTGCCCTCACACTAGCATGATGAGTGTTTCTACAGAAAATATCAAAAGCTACCTCTGGGTGTTACCTTTAGTTGCAGAGATTCGGTGGTATGAATGTAATAATCTTACTAAAATGGAAGTTTTACAGATGCTAAGTGTTAAACCAACCATTGCACCAGATGCTGGACTTTGATGAGTTATAAAGCAGGTTTAAGGGGTGACCTCATGTCTGTCACTGTTGGCAGGATGGAGCCAGCGTGTCAGGCGGGCCGTCAGCTGCTCTGACAGTTGTGTGTGTTTCTGCTGCTTGTAACACTTGTTGCACATACCGTCAACACTCTGCTGGTGTATGATCGCCAAACGCTGCTTGATCTGAGAATCTCCGCCAAAAATCTATTATGCGCTAATAAGGAATATAAGGAATAAATGCCAGAAGAGACATTTAAACAGTGACTTCTGGCATTTATTCCTTATATTCCTTATTAGCGCATATCAAATCAGATAATGTGTGATATGCATGTCTAAACAGAATAATTCAAAGAACTTGTAATTGACTTTTTTTTCTTGTCTTTGTGTG
>OMLB01056707.1:0-10237 GCA_900302555.1 Myripristis jacobus
CACGACCCGCCTCTCTATCAAGGCGTAATTTTGACAACCTGCGTTATGTGAGTAACCCATTGTTTTACACAAAACTGATCTGAACGGGAATTGTGTTGTTTTGAATTTGCAAAGAGAAAAATATGGTACAACTTCTCCAAAATCACCTGTGGTAACATTACCAGTAATTAAGCTGACACGCACCCTCTCACCTCTCACTGAGCGTCTTTGTATGAGCCGACTCATGCCAAACCTGAGGGAATTCTAAAGCAAAGAAAACGCAAAGGGGCATTTTCTGTATTGGCTAATAAGGGGCCTCTGTCACACCCACTGTTTCTAACCACACTGTGTGCTCTATAAGGACTGGGAACCCCACCACACACACATACATACACGCACACACACACACCTCTGACACCCCACCCTATCCTAAGAGTCCCCTGGCAATATTTCACCTCTATGTGTCAACACACCGTGGCAGGTAAACAAACACACACACGTCACTCGTGCGTTTACCTGTTTACCCTCTGGCCACTACCCCAGCCCTTTCCCAGCATCCTCTGGGAGAGTCCTGATTGCTTTGCTTAGCAGCAGAAAGTACAATATGCTATGGATGAACTATGCTGAGTAAGTCGCACTCATGGGAAAAGGTGGGAAAACATGGAGAAAAAAGAGAGAGAGAGATGGACAGAAGCACAGAAATTTAGGGGGAAGAATTATGACAGAGAGGTGCAAGGTTATACAAAGATACACAGCAAGATTTTAACCAGGGGACCATATACCAGCACATTTGCACATTACGATGAGATGAAGCTTTATTGGATCCCATAGGGAAATTAGGTCAGAATAAAGCAACAAAATTGAATGTAAAATAGTCTAACATAAATACGTGCAGAATATAGCAATAAAGTGTATAAAAAATGATGACAGGAGAATGTGAATTAAACATAATGTACATAATGTGCATCGTATTCATATTATATTCTCAATAAGAAATCTGCAGATGGTCATAGATAGCCTATGTAGCCGGCATAAAATTTCAGACCAGCATTATAAAGGCTATGCAAACTATGCCTCGGGGACATGTGCTTCACAAGCTTTGCCAAGTTACAAAGTGTCAGGATGGAGGTACCAAATGCACGGAAAGATGATATTATATTATCAAAGCATGGAATAGGAAAAATGCCATGAATGTTGTCTCCTGAGCAGAGAATGTGCACAGGTGCACGGGGAACTCTCTACATATTATAGTCCAGAGTCTAGGAATGCACACGGCAATCCGGGACAGTGTGTGTAGTCAGTCCACTGCAGCACCGTCTCCCTGCCTCAGCGTTCTCCTTGTTGGCTGAGACTGGAAATGTTTGGCCATGAAGCGTTGTTCAGTCTGATAGCTACTGGCACAAAGGAGCGCATCTAGCAATCAGTGTTGCACCTCAGAGGGATGAAGCTTAATCTGAAGGTGATCTGTAGCTGTATCGGCTCATAGGGGGTGGGAGGTGTTGTCCAATATGGTGTTCAGCTTAGTCCTCGTCCTCCTGTCTACCACCTCCACCACGTCCAAGCTCAGCCTTACGACAGAACCAGTTTGTTTATGTTATGTCTGCATCACCGGGCTCGGTGCTGGGATGCCTTCTCAACACAACACGGAGAGGAACGGTGCATTGGCCATCGCCGATCAGTGGAACATGCTGACTAACCTGTTACATCCATCCTTCCTTGAAGAACAGACTACACTGCTCTCTCTTGTACAGGGTCTCCATGTTGTCAGTCCATTCCACTTTGTTACTGATGTGACGGTACTGCATTACGAGCTTATACATAAGTGATGTGTGGATTGACCCATGACCTGCAGGTTCTGCTGGTAAACCACAGATTTTGGGCGGACATGGGTCAGAATAATACATTTTGTGGGCTGGAAAGATTAAAATAATTACATTATAAAGTACCACATGGAAGAATATTTTTTGCTAAATTAGCTATTTCTTCCCCTTATTGTATACCTCCAGACATTATACTTTGTTATGCAAATGGGTTAAGGCGTACGCAGCTTTGTGTTTTATTCAAATTACCACCATGTGGAGCTGTTGCGGTCAATTGACTTACTAATGCGGGCGGATTTAGGTGAACTTAGAGATGACCTGCATCACTAGTACACATCTATCTTGACACACTGCACCTCAGCTTGAGCTACAAGAGACTACTCGGGCTCCCCACAGTTCCCAAAACCAACTTACAAAACCGCAGCAGCACCTCAACCTCTCTGGCGCTACCTTTATTTTCCTTTCCGACTTTTTCTGTTTTCTCCATCATCATTTAACAAGTCTATAAGCTGTAGTAACAGCCAGGTTTGTGGCTAGATACGAGCTCGTGATGGACGTAAGGTTGCTCTTGCCATACCCACACTACTGGGCTCACAGTGGGGAAGTATCCGTTTACCCAGGGTCTCCCCCCGCTCATTCAGACTCTGGAAGGAGGCCTGTAAAGCCAAATGGGGGAGGAGAGAGAAAAGTATGTGTTTCCATTACGGCTATTGCACCCCTGAAACACTAGAAGTCTCATATTGGGGATCCAATTTTATTAAATCAACTGTGTGACAACGCTTTGCTGTTTCCACAACATGAGCAGGTATGGTGGGTGTGAGGTGTACAGACAAAGTGCTCTTTGAGTGCTGTGGTCAGGCGCTTTGCCAGACACCTTTCCACACCTAGCACTTGGGGAGCCTTTATTGAGCGTATGGGCTGAGCCACATAGTTGCCTTTACCATTATTGCACTCAACACATGGCCAAGGGGCTCTGATAGCTGTGTGTCTGTTGCTACCAAGGACCACTTTGTGTGTGTGTGTGTGTGTGTGTGTGTGCGTGTGTGTTAATGGGTAGGTTGGGCGAATGCGTTGGCTTCTGTCTGTTAAAATTGCCCAGCTCTGTCGGTGAGCTGAAACTGCAGACCCCGTCGATGCATAAATGTTCTGACAATTATTTTACACCATTACAGCCCCACTGCAATTACTTTAATGATGAGCTATCCAGACTGATTTATAAATGGTTAAAACAGGTGACAGGTGTGTGTCTGACAAGCAACAGTGATGTGTGTAATGACCGCGTGTGCATGCTTGTGTACTGTATATGTATGTGTGTGGCTCTAGAGAAAGCCAAATGTGATGAGTGAGCAAGCAAGTCCCTTTTGCCCTGATAGAATAAGCAATGGGCTGTAAATCACAGTAAAAGCCTAAGTAAATAAATAACGGAGAGATTATTTATTTGATTTCGGGGAAACCGGAGCTATAACTCATGTCTCATTGGAGTTGGCGCCGGTGTTGCTTTAACATGCGGGGAGTCTCCTCCCTAACAAGCTGCACACCACTCAGACTTAGGGCTCAACTTACAACACTACACACAACTACCAACACCCTGTAAAGCACAGCAAGGGAGGGGCAGGTATACGAGTGGACAGGTCTGGCTCACAGTCCGAATGTATGTAACACTGCTTATGGCAGTTTACAAAATGCACGACTGTTGTTTTAGGATATTTTCCATGTATACGTTCAAAGTGTGAGTGCAATATGAGAACTGGCTGCATTGTTCCACTATGGCCAACAAAGAGAGTAATATCGCATTTTTTGGATTAAGAAATGCATTGCATCGCAGGAGGGATAGTGATGATAGAATATCTGATGGTTCAGTTAAGCTTCTTCACACTCCTCTCCTCACGTTCTCACACGCTGTCTCTCTCTCTGCAACAGGAGGTCTGGGAGAAAATCACTCTTACTTTTGCTAGGATTCCAATCCCTTCCCTCCTTCACTGGCTGTCTGTTTGCCAGCTGAACAGTGGACGGGACGGCTGCCATTTTGGCAGAGTGCGTCTTTTCCCTTACATACTTATTAAAGGCTGATTTTCCCCTTGGCCCTGGTCCCCTGAAACAAGGTGTGCTCACTTGCTGGATAGGCCCTTAACAATCTGGGGCCAATTTAAAGGGGAGTTAAAGAGGAATGGGTTTGCCGAGATTATGAAAAAGAGCTGGCCGGAAATCAATGTCATGTCACAGACAGATATGATTATGGTAATCTATATTAATTTGACCACAAGTACATAAATATAGATTAGGACAAGGCCTCTCTGGTGAACGAACCCACCCTCCAACCCACACATACATGGACTTTGAGACATATAGAGAAGCCAACATATGGAAATACCTAGAGCAATGAATCTCATTGCTTAGCAATAGCAATGAAGCAATGATATGTGATATGGTTGGAAGACAACATGTTTACAAATTTGCTTGTGACAAGCTTCACATGCTCATGCACTGGTGTCAGGCTGTGTCACATGCTGGATGGAAGTGAACAACAAAAAAAGAGAGCAGTTGCCTGTGGTGACAAACATACATATGCACATATACACATGCATGTGCGGAGACACCGAAAAATACAAAGAGGCACACAGAGACAGAAAAACAAATATTCATGCACATGGGTGCACGCGCAGAAGCAAACACACTTCATTGCAGGCACAGTTTGAAGGTCGACACTTCCCAGGGTGAGACAGCACCCTCTGGCCTGCGGGTCCAACAATAGGTTCCATTCTGCACTGTCCCCTCTGCTCTATTCGCACTCCTCCCTCCTCCCCTCCTCCCTTCATGCCCATGACTAATGACCTCGGGGCAGGGGTAAGTTAGGGGTTACAGCAGGGAGGGGTGTGCGGTGGTGTGTGTGTTTCGGTATGTGTGTGTTTATGTGTGTGTGTGTGTGGGAAGGGGGGGTTGATGCTGTCACTGAAGACACCAAGACGACATCAGCACAGCATCAAAACTCAACCTTCGTCTAACCCACAAAAGACAACACATGAAGACACAAGACATATAAACACAGGCGTACGCCATTATGTTCGCTTGCCTTGCCTCCATATGTACAGTATCCTCTCTGTAAATGGTCAAATTACAGCACATATATTGAAACTGACTCTGTCCTGGAATAGCATGTGCTGTGCCAGTCACTTTCTGGGAACAGCCTTTTTATCAACTGAATGAATGATCCTTCGGCTGATGTGCCTCCATGAGCTAAGTTACAGAGAAAAGTCACGTTTTAGACAGATGCCGGGAAATTCATCGGACGGCATTTGCCGCTTCAGTGAACATGCCAGAAAAGCTCTGAACATGTGTCACCATGAAAAGACATTCCATGTTATGACTATTAGGAGTTCACTAAAGCAGTTGCCACATTGCCCTCTCAATCAAAAAGATGTCTAAAATAAAACCCGCCGTCACACATTCCCCTTCAGGAATACTTTAAATAGGCGACGGGACTCCTGCACGGTATAGCTGTCTGAGGTTAGTGTATGTATCACTCAGCTGGAGGAGTAAGGGAGGGTGGCACCACGCCAAGCCCAGTTGAGGGGAACGTGTGTGGGGTGAGGGGGCCAGAGCAAAAGCCTTTAGCTGGAGCACACAGATGTGGAGGCATTGACGGATGTATCTGGGACAGATGCACAGTTGGCTCAGGAATGAGCAGATGTGAGTGTGTGTGTGTGTGTGTGTGTGTGTGTGTGTGTGTGTGTGTACATGCACATGTGTGTCTTTGCCCTTCTATGTGTATATAAGTGAAAGCTGGTAAATATGTTTCTGTTTAGTACATGTATACATGTTTGTGTACGCAAAAGTATGAAAGTTCTCCTTTGTGTGTGTGCTCACAAATATGGTAAACAAATATATGCAAGTCTGCTTACCATTTTTATGTGGCTAAATGGATCACCTGCTTTGGTCTCCTCTTTTACAGTAAAAAGCAGAGTAAATGAATATGACCTCACCTCTTGAAGTTCCCTGACTGTGTGATTCCCACTTCAAGAGGACATTAATGAAGACTGAGAGTTCAGCTCAGGAGTTACTGTTGTGCCTTTCCATGGATCTACAGTGCCATGGCAGAGACACAAAGGGAGCTGGGCCAGTGGGTTCACAGGTATCACTGCTTTGGCACCACACTACCATTTGCTGCGATGAGCGATTAGCTTTATATGGCACAGAGGAACAACAAAGCCACAGGGTGAATCAGAGTGTGACCAATACAGTATCTGCACCCCACTGCGTATGTGTGTGCATGTGTGGCTGTTGGGATGTCTACGGCTATAAATGTGCTTTGCAGTTTGGGTGGGTTAGTGTGCACGCGTTCCTGACTGTGCATATACATGTATGTCTAAGGAGCACTCATGCCTGCGTCCATGTGTGCTTGGAGATGACGCAAGTCCAGCCAGTGTGAGCTGGTGCAGCCCCTGGTTAGGCCCTAATTGGACTGCCTGCTTAGGCTGCCTGATTGCAAACAGACCCAGGTGAGTGTGTGACTGCACCCTCCTCCTCCTCCTCTCCCCTTTCTCCTTCCCTTCGCCTTCTCCTTCTCCTTCTCACTTTGCCCAGTCCAGCTAACCTGCTCTAATGAGTTTCAAGCCCATGTCGTGCACATTGCTCACTACAGTGGTAATGATCACAATTTGTCCAGCCGCCTGATTAAGGAAGTGGCTATTAGAGCACTGTGCGACATTTAAAATCCTCCCCCACTGGCTCAGTGCAGAGGTTTTTATGAGCATAGGCGGTGGAGTGTCACTGAGGAATAGCTTTCTGCCATCAAAGCTTTAATGATCCTTAATAACACATGTATGTATTTTACAACTGTGCTGCTCTCAGAAAACCACAATTATATGTAATATCACTCACAAGGTGTAGTAAAATACATACATTTTGGGAGGAGGAGCTTAGAGGCTGGTGTTAAGCACCCAGACAGGAAACAAAAGTTTTTTTTTGTTTTTTTTTACAGGACAAGGGCACCCATAAGTAATTATTTAAGCATAGGCTGAAATCTGTATAATAATAAACAATTACTTGGATTACATGAGCAAAGTACCTCGTAAACACGGCGGCTCTCAACTACACCTGAGTTTTCACCCTGTCTGCCCGCCTGGCCCAAGCACTACCTCATAGGACAACCATGTCTGACAGCTTGGCAGTCTTCCAGCCAAGGAAGCATGTTTTTTTCTCAAAATCTTGCCTCATAATATATTTGCACTGAATTGAATAAATAGGGATAAAGAACTAAGATAAGTAAATTTACAGATGGATAATCGGAATGGACAATGGCGGCACAGCAAAGACACTAATCCAGAGAATAAAGTGAGGCGACAGGTGGGAGACATGGGCAGAATAAATGTGCCAGCCAGAAGGTGTGAGAGTAAGAGACTCGAGAGTGGAGACTCATGAAGCTCATTCAAAGAGTTAAGGATCATCCACAAATAAACAGCAGGCCATGTGGCGGAGGGGTGCAGCAAAACTTCCCTCTATCCAACACAAATGTTCCGTTCCTCTTTCCCCCAGGGCCAATAAAACAAACAGCGTGGACTCCACAACACATTAAACCCCCCCACTGGAGAGCACACTGAAGCACTAATTATCTTCCACTCGTTCTCCCCTTCTCTTGCTTAGTCCTGGACTCCTCTCCGTTCTGTACTAAATCTTTCCTCTCCTCTGATCTTGCTCCTTCACTCCCTTTGCTGCCCTGAAAACAATGTAGATAAAAACAAAACAAGAAGGTCATTGTGAATAGAAAGTGAAAGTAGCTTTGATAATAGCAAAGCGCCACATCTGTGTTCAATATACCTGTTTCCTTCCTTCCTTCCTTCCTTCCTCATCTCACTCCATCCTTCTTTCCTTCTCTGGCCTTCTTCCCAGCTCCTGCCAGTAGGCGTAATACTGGAACGCTCTACTCCTCTGTGCGTAGTCTCTGATCAGCTACTCTTGAGTTCGGCCCAGCAGCTAAGCAAGCCAGTGCCCTGAGACAGAGCCAGGCAGAGGGAGATTAACATGAGCCTGGAGTCATTATGGCGTTCATGAGCCGTGTCCAAACCAACAACTTTTATAGCACCTGTAACACACCAGCTAATCTGTCTGACACCTTGGACCAAATAAACACAGCTAATGCCACTCCACACACACACAAACACACTAAGAGACAACCGTGTGCACACACACAGTCTGACTTTTTGCCAACTAAAGAGCTGACAGTTGTGTTTGGTATATAGAGGCAAGTTGCCATGAGTTACTGCCATGAGTGCAGTAACCCTAGACAGTAAAAATGAAATCACCAAAAAGGGAGACGGGTCAGTATTCATACTTTATGGCTATATGCTGACCTTTAATCGTCAGGACGGTCAACTGTATGGGACAGCAGCATGATGTCCACACACACCCACAGACACACACAGATCCCTGTTTCTCTGCACAAACAGACCGTCACCTCTGTCCTGGCCATCAGTCAGTGCCAGGGCTAATCAGTCAAAATAAATTTAATAAACCAAAATGCAGACCCCTACGTTTAATTACAGGAATTGGGATCTCAGAGTTGGGGACAACCTGCCAACAGGCATACTGGGCCCTTTATCGACGAGCATACTAATTGCAGCCTCGGTGATTATATAATTTAACTGTATTTAACTATATTAGCAGAATGGGGGGTACTACCGGGGGTGGACATAATAAGAGGAGATGTATACAATTGAATAATTTTCCATTCACTCGCTGATAAGGAGTGGGTAAAGGAAGAAAACCTCTGCACATGTGGGTAGCAATCCCTGCCATAGTCTTCTCATTAGGCTCAGTCAAAGAAGGCCTTGTGGTGGCTTTGCCCTGGGCCAGTGACTGCTGCTGTGTGAGTGAGAGGACAGGAATGATGGCGTTCCCAGGGAAGCCTGAGGTCAAATGGTCACTGATGATCAAGACACTCGTGCTAAGTTGTATATGTCAATAATAAGTCATAATAATAGCATTTGAAAAAGGCTACTTAAATTTGTTGATAAAGAGTGCCCATTTGGAAATGAAATATAGCATAATGACATATACAGGATTTCCATATAATATAGTACAAGATACACATATGTTCAACATATATCGGCTTCAAATATATTAACATATCCAAAGGTGGTATGTTTGGTTCATATACACATCACACAAAAGTAAGGAAATTTGTGTTTGGTAGATTATTTCTTTGTTGTAACAATGCTTCTTGCCAGTAAATCTTATACCACTGGAAAGCCTGTTTACTTCCTTTTTAAATGGAGCCACATTTGTAAGGAACATGCATTTGTGGGATGAGCAGCAGAGCTGAGTATGTGGGTTGCGCCCATGACAAATTTGCCAAATCTTCCATGCCAATGCCTAACAGCTTATTTTGCTGTTGCTATTGACTCTTGTTTAGAGCTTCTGGTACCCTCAGGTGCGGCCAATCAGGTGCCTGATTGGCACCTGCTCCAGGTGTCTGCTCCAAGAATCGGCATGCCACATTTGACTGATCTGGATAGGGCCTGTGCTATAGGGCAACTTCAAGCTGGTGTTCTGCAAAACCAAGTTGCAGCATTATTTGGAGTGAGCCCTAGCACCATCTCCAAAGTGAAGGCCAAGTTCCATATAACGGGGGATGTCAGAGACAGGCCGCAAAGTGGGCGTCCCATGAAGACGACACCCCAAGAAGACCGTTTCCTCACCCTGTCAGCACTTAGGTACTGTAAGCTGTCTTCTACAGATTTGCAGTCAAGGTTTGCAGGGTGATATGGCTGACGGGTCTCTGCCTAGACAATCCAGAACAGACTGCACACAGCCAATCTCTGGTCTCATAGGGCTGCCAGGAGGCCTGCCATGACTGCCCTTCACCATCAGGCCCGTTTGCGCTGGTGTCGGCAACACGTGCACTGGAACCTGAACCTGTGGAGGAACGTTATGTTCAGCGAAGAGTCCAGATTCTGCCTATGGCAATTGGATCGTAGGGTCAAAGTGTGGAGAAGACACAGAGAACGCTATGCTGATTGCTGCACCGATAGAGTAACATCTTTTGGTGGAGGCAGTGTGATGGTGTGGGGTGGCGTCTCCCACACTGGAAAAACTAGACTTGTCATCATTGGAGGCAATCTCAATGCAGGGAGATATCAAGATGAGATTCTGCAATCAGTGGCAATCCCATATCTCCACAGCTTGGGACCGAACTCTATCCTCCAAGATGATAACGCTCGCCCCCACAGAGCGGGGTTTATCAGAGACTACCTCCAGGATTTGGGAGTGGAGAGGATGGAATGGCCTGCCAGCAGTCCTGACCTCAACCCCACTGAACACTTGTGGGATCAGCTTGGGTGTGCTGTTCGTACCAGAGTGACCAACACAAACATGTTGGCTGACTTGCAACAAATGCTGGTTGAAGAATGGGATGCCATCCCACAGCAGTGTGTGACCAGGAT
>OMLB01056710.1:0-14675 GCA_900302555.1 Myripristis jacobus
TGAGAGGCACAGATCGGCCCTGATAATTAGGACTTGCATAACTTCTTGCTTTTCACCTTCTTCAACCTGGGATTTTTTTGTTTGTTTTTTCATTGTTTCAGTGGAGAGTGTGAAGCAGCTTGTGCCCACCGCACTGCAGGTGGGTCACGGGAGTCGCTGTCTTGGGTTCCAGTTTGTTCTGATGAAGAAAAATTTCTGATCAGAAAACATTTCTGCGCTCAGTCACCTGAAACGGATATTTTTGAACAATAATAATGCCAGTAATCATGACGATGATGATGTTCATTTATTGATATCATACCTTTCAAGTCAGAGAATGCAGTTCAAAGTGCTTTACAGTTGAGAAATTAAAATGCATGTGCCCAATACAATAGATGTCACTGCTGTTATGTCTTGTGGACCAAATCAGTGTGGAAGGGAAACTTTTTGAAAACAGAGTGAACAGAAAACTACAAGCTACAAGCACCGTTTTTCAGATTTAGCGAGGACACAGACGGACGGAGAAGGGAAATGTTGCCACGATTCAGCCAAACGCTCCCCAACACAAACCACTGCTTCAGCATAAAATTACCCATGTAAAGGATTTATGAATGGCTTATAATCAGGTTATTAATGAGGATGTAAACACTTTGTAAAGCATTAAAAACAATTATAAACAAGTTACAACACGTTTTCCATGCAGGCTCACTATTTGGCAAGATCAAGTTACTGCTGCTATTCTGTTGATCTCAGATTTTGTTAGTTGCTTTGCTTTATTTTGTCCCTTCATCAGTCAGCCATCCTTGGTATCTGCAACAGTGTATGGAAACAGAGTTTGTTTATAATTGTTGATTAATTACATATAAAGTGTTTACAACCTAATTCATAACTTAATTATAAACTATTCATAAAGCCTAGTCTCATTTTAAAGTGCAGTGCAAATCTACTGCTTCATAGCTCAGTAAAATCGACCACATGGCCTCTAAAAATCAGATCAAATGTCAAAAAAATGCCCTCTAAGTGGCTAAAAGGTCAGTTTCTTTATTTGCAGCATGTGTGTGTTATGAAACAAGCACATCAAGGACAAGTTCTATACATGTGTACTAGTTACTGTGTGTGTGTGTGTGCATCTGTGTGTGTAAGGCGGCCTGTTCCTCTGTACACACACTGTACAGCTGTTCCATTGATCTACATGGGATCCTATGAAGATCGGAATTGCCATTATTATTGGATTTAGAAGATTAGCACACACCTGCATGGCAGGACATTAGAGAGTTTTGAGAATAGTGTGTTTGTATGTGTGTGTGTGTGTGTGTGTGTGTCTGTTTATCATGGTTGTATCCGTGAGCTAAACCACCTTAGGGGGAAGAAAGATGAAAGAAAATTTGGCCATTTGAGCGACTTCAGCTCTCCACTTCCTGCTATTACTGCAGCACTGATGAATGTACTACAGCGAATTCTTCAGAAGGACAAAAGAGCACAGGAGGTCACTGTTACTTTATCCGTCTGATCTAGTATTGTTTATGAATGTATTTGAGAGAGAGAGAGAGAGAGAGAGAGAGAGAGGTGTAGACAGCTCTATGGCCGGTCTGGTGTGAAGTCCCGCACAGCGTTCACAGGAAGTCGTCTCATGTAAACAGGAAGCAGTGAGGACAGTGGATGAGACAGCATGGGGGGGGGTTGGGGTCATTCAAGACCGACATCAAACACACACGCACACTCAGTCTTAAGGTCTTGTTTTTCTTCAAACAAAGTGGAAAAAAATCTGCCTTGAGATTAGATAATCCCAACTGTGCCCAATGGAGTTTCACTTGTTTCAGGAATTTTTCAGGGAATAAGTGTAAATACGGTGAAGCCACTGGTGAAGTGGAGGGTATATGCAGGTATACAGGTAATATCTACCTCCTTTTCTCGCAATTTACAGTATACCCACTTATCAGCCAAAAGCCATTTAAATATATAGAGTAGAAGAGTATACCCACTTCCTCTTTAGTGACCTACTTAACAGTGTACTGACCTCCTCAAAAACCACAACACCACCGGCTCTAACCAAGCAGAGTAAGGCCTAAAATCGTGTTTGAAGAACAAAGTTTGTGACACTGACAGAAAACACTGCAATTTGAGCTCTGACTACAAAAAAAAATCCATTTTAAGAAGTAACCCGGTTTCATATTAATCTTCACAGTAAATTAAAATCTCATTTTTCTTCAAACAGGTAAAAGACATTTGTCAGTGGGATGAGACACCCCACTTGCTTCCAGAGCTAATAAACTAATAATCAAGTTTCATTTTCTTGATCCTAGCTGATCGTAGTTGATCTGATGAACATAATTATATTTGTCCCCAGAAAAAAAAAAATTAACTGCTTTGGAAACAAGTGGGATTATCTTTCCCACAGGCGGATTTTTTTTAAATTCGTCATAAGAAAAAAAAAACAGATTTTAAGACTGCATACCGTACAACCGACTACCGTGCTTTTTCTCTATCACCTGTCTTTTCTCCCTTTCGGCGCTATATACACATACAAATATATACACTAGACAAACACGCGCACACGCATGCATGCACACCTTGCTGCAGGATTGATATTTATAAGCTGTATATGATTTCTGGCACAAGAACACACGCACATGAAGCAGCATGCATGGTGAAGTATTAATATCAAAGACTGAAGGGAGGAGGAGGAGGAGGAGGAGGGAGAGGAGGAAGTCCCCTGAAGCAGATCAGTCTCTGTGGAGAAAGACTGGAAACCCAATGCCCCTGTTACCTTATCACACTGTACAACCTGGGTAGGCTGTCGCTGTATGTGTGTGTGTGTGTGTGTGTGTGTGTGTGTGTCGTCTAGTTAGACTTTAAGCGAAGGTGCATTCCAGAAATAGTTTTACCTCCCAGTCATATTCTCTCCTCTCCTCTCTCTCTCTCTCTGTCTCTCTCTCCTCTTCAATCTTTTATGAACCCCCACCTCCTTCGCCCTGTCTCCAATTCTGACCCCATTCTTTCTTCCATCTCTTTCCTACAAAAAAAAAAACGATTTATGAAAGCACCCATCATTGACATGCATTAATACCAGAATACCAGTGTCTTACCGTGGCCATGTACCCTTCAGTTTTTTATATTATTCTCTTTCTAAACTGTGCAATGGTGGGAAAAATTCTCAAATCGATTGGAAAAAGTTCTCAAGTTGATAAGCAGAGGAAACAATCCTGCATTCAGAAAGGGAACTTCATGCATAAAACACTAACATTATTTAAAACCTTGAAATCACAGTTTACTTTCTGTTTCTGGTGCCATGCTGTTGTTTGATGTTGGATTTTTTATTAGTAAGTAAGTAACATTTAAGTAAGTAAGTGTTATTATTATTATTATTATTATTATTAGTTAATCACCGAAGACTGAATCCAGTTACATAACTGCGAGATATTCTCAGCACAGTTACAGTGGACTTTAATAAGGTGCAATGAGACACAGAAATGTTAGCTCTCAAGTTTCAGTCCCTAAAAATAAGGGATTTGATTCAGCAGTTTGCAGCACTGTTCAACAAACAGACATAAATACAGGGGGAAATCCAGCGCAGAAGAGGGAGAGCTCACTTTCTTCTATTTCTTCCTTTAAGCTCTTTGGGTGAAAAACATCACCCTCAAACAACAAAGTGGCACCAGAAATGCAGTTTAAGTCATTAATCCCTGTTTTTTAGGGTGGCACTGTCCTTTGAGCAAACATACAGACATATTAAGGGAAAAAGGTGCTGAAATATGGAAAGAAAAAGTAGTCATTGTGAAGGATGGTTTCTCTCAGATCGTTAAATAATTGATGCATTAACTTGTAAAAAGCATTTTAATACTGTAGTTCTGACTGTATCCTGTTAGCTTCGTCTGCAAAGTAACTAGGAGCTACAGCCGTCAGATAAATGTAGTGCAGGAAAATGTTATTGATATCCCTCTGAAATGTAGAGCAGGAGTAGTATCATAAAAAGAAAATACTCAGGTTACGTGCATGTACTGCAAATTTGTACTTAAGTGCAGTTGAGTAAATGTACTTAGTTACTTTCCACCTCTGGTGAATGTCAAAAAGACGACCCTACCCAGCAGCAATACAGTATAAATGCCCTTTTCCATGGTCTGTGGTGTTTCAGTGCTGAAATACACTCAGCAGCAAGACACTGAAGTTTATTATACAGTAGTGTAAGCAGAGAGACACACACACACACACACATACACTGGGACACATGCAAGTTTGCACACACAGACACACAACACAGTCAAACAGGCACACAGACATTCATACACACTCAGACAGATGCATACTTGCCTATGGATGACGTCCCATGCCCTCTTGCCTGAATACACACTCACACACGCACACACATAGACACATTAAACATAGTCTGTGTGTGAATGGGTGTGTTTGTGCGGAATGAGTTTGCATTCTCGCTCATTTGACGCATTTCCTCTGCTCCACATCTCTGTGCAGACTTTTCTTAGCACCTCTGGAAAAACCACAACTCTGCAAATTTACTCAGAAAAACCACCAATACTTCCCCCATGGCAAGTTTAGGGAAGTGGGTTTCCTTCAAGTAAGTGCGATGTGTGTATTTGCATCTAGTATACGTGCTTGCGTGCCAGTGTGTGTGTGTGTGTGTGTGTGAGTGTGTTGATCACTCACCCCAGCTTTAGTCTTTTTCTGTGACACTTATGGCGCTTTGTTCCAAAATTAAGACCTCAAGCCCGTTTCGTTTTTCTGTTTGCCCTCGTGTTGGGAAAATAACCCCGGCAGGAAAGAGCTGTGGTTGTGGCTCGCCAAAAGTCGTTTCGCTTGAAAGGTTAACGGCTGGAGTCGGAAAGTTGGGAGACACAGGTGCAGGAAAGTTCTGAGTGAGATCTCTGAGCCTGCAGTCTTTTCCTCTCTCACCTGCTAGATTTGATTATTTCTGGAGAAGTAAAAAGAAGAAAGTAAACCTGACTACAAGCACAGGCAGTTAGCAGGCGATGCAGCTGCAGAGACATTTTGGAAATAAGTTTTTAGCGGAGGCTCTGACGCAGACCAGCTCGCTGTGACGGAGCATCCTGGACAGTTACAGATTGATCTTTCTACCCACAGCCCTGCTATTTAACCTCACCCTCACTGCTCTCAGTGACGTTTACTGAAGGTTTGCTTAGAGGTTCAACAGAATATGAATGAATCTTTGATGCAGAGGTCAAGGCTCAATTTCCCACATGTATATTCTCGCAGCTGCTTTCCTTATTTCATTTAGGTGTAATGTTGGTACTTTGTTGTGTTTTTCATCAGATCTGGTCTGTGTTCCCACAAAACTTGCAAACAGATTCTCCATCTCCTGAAAAGAAATGTTACAAGGGAAAAGCCTTGTGGTCAGCTCCTACCGATAGAAGAGCTGCACTTCATCAATACTCCATGTTTGTTCCCAACTCATTTTGGCAGCACGAGCAGCTCAGGTAGCTACAATAGGAGCTCCACCTGCCAGTATCCACTTTCAACCCACAATGCACTGCATTTTGGTTTGCTTCCCACGGTTAGGTGAGATAACAGTCTCACTTGAACCATAGCGCGGTTCACTTGGAAGTGGACCGAGTCCCACCTTTTCAGGCAGGTCACAGTTCACTGGTACCAGGGTTTGAATGTGTGATCCCACTTCTCCCAAAGTAACTGAACTAATGGAATAAACACGCATTGGTTCAAATAACATGGGCCAAGCAGGGTAGCTGTGAAAGTCAAGTGGTCATTAGCTGAGAACAGCACTAGAGAAATGCAGGTTATTTTACAATTTATTGCAAAGCTACTGTGAAAAACTGGGTTATGGTAGTTCATTAAACATCTAATTTACTTGAAAAGATGAAGCCAAAGAATTCTTCTTTTGTGTCTAAATTTTAAGAAAAAGGATCAAAAGGATCATTACGGCTGCCATTTTTAACTTTGCACACAAAAGAACATTGGCCTCCTTTTTCCAAGTTTTCAGCTTTTATCCTCAACTCCTTTTTTTGTAACCAGACTGTGGAGAAACACAAAGCAGGGATTCTCTCAACCTGCAAATCTTATTTACTCTTTGACTTGTGTGTCCTCAGATTCTCCATATTGGAATGAGGAAAATGTCAAACAAGAGTAGAAAATTGAAAGTTTCCCCCGGGGGGAGGAGAGAGGTGGAGGGCCTTGGTGCTTCCCCGTCTCAAGGCCATCATTTGTTTTAACAACGGAAAATCCTGTAAAAACTTCACCGCACTAATTTGCAGACAAGGTAAGGCCTAGACTGCACTCCACCCCTCTTCCTCTCTGATTTTTGGCCAAGGCCTCAATTATTCATTCTCTCATTTTTCTCTTCTTCTCTCCCTCTTCCTTTCTGTCGACCACTTGAAAGATGGAGGAAGACAGGCGCGCTCATTCACACTTGGCAACTCTCCTTTCTGCTATAAGCTCTCGTCAGCAGCACAGAGCCAATATGCTACGAAATTGCATGCATGGGCCTTTTTGATGTATGACACCGAGACCTTATAGAAGACCTATGGAAAACACTCCGGGGGGGGAGGGGGGAGGATCACAGGGAGACAAACAACTGGAGGATTGAGTGCGGCTGGAGGAGGAGAGGAAGAGGAGGTGGAGGAAGAGGAGATGAAGAGAAAAAGGGAGTAGTGAAGAAGTGGGGTGTGCGAGGCTTCCAACCCCAGAGGGCAACCCCGACAAAACTTCAGAGGACTTGGAGGAAGAAGAAATGGAGGAGTTCTGGGGGTTAAAGGAAGGGGACCCTCCTATAGCAATAAGACGGGGGAATTTCCCACCAATCGAAGAAACCACCCCTCAGATCAAAGTGTATGTGTGTGTGTGTGTGTGTGTGTGTGTGTGTAGAGCCAGTGCTGCACCTGTGAGCAGAGCCACCCGCACCTTAAGAAGAAGAGCTTAAAGCAGAGGAGGAATGCAGGCGTGAAAAACAAAATATGACACTGTCATGTTGCAACATTTCCAAACAGCCCTGCACACTTTGGTTTTCACAGTTAAAACACACACACTTTCACACACGGTATGGAACAGTAGGCTATAATCTGATGCTTAGGAATATTAAAGTAAAGACTTTAATGTGCTACCTTACAGTTCATGTGGGTCATTCCTAGGCTGAAATATCAACTGTCAAGTGTTGAGGTTGTTTTTGTGTTTTATTTTACTTTCTCTCTTTGTTAATTGTAAAGCACATTGCATTGCATTTGGCTGTATGAAGTGCCCTCATTTTTGTTGACGTTGTTGTGTTTTATAAGTTATGGAAAGTGCTTTTAGAGAGAATGTGAATAAATAAAAGCATCATCCACTACAAATCACAAATCCCAAGTTTCCACTCTGCTGAGCAAATGAGTGAAAAGTCAAAAGCCTCTCTTTCATTCTCTCCAGTTTTCCAAACACACACACTCTTTTTTTCCTCTTTTGGTCTTTCTCTCCACAGTGCAGTGATGGGACTCCTAAACTCGCATCATCAATATTTCATTCGTGAGTGAGGATTTGGACCTGCCTGCTATTTGTTCCATCTATTTTTATAAACGAAAGGTTTTCCTTCTTTCCTTTTTCAGCACCGCCTTGCTCCACGCTGGCACGATTACACACATTCACCCTCGGGAGCTGCTGTGTCCCATCACAACCTCTGGCTCGTGGTCTCTGAGCCCTGGAGCAGCATGGGGGAAAAGTGCCTGGCTCAAAGGCACTACAACAGCAGCTGCTGAAGGAAGGAAGAGGGAAACTCCTTCACTCTGAGTCCAGTTTTCTGTCATCATCCTGTTTACGAGATGTACACGTTCCTTCAAGTGCATTCGTCATCAGTCAGCTATTTCACACACACAGCCATGCAATGGAAAGATAATTAGTTTTTACATGTCACGGGAGGTGCAGCTCAGTGGCAGAGGAGATCAAGAGGTGCTTCCTATTTTTCAGGTGGCTGATAATGTGATCACCCACACTTAGGCAAGACAATGTCCTTCTATTTGCTCACATTTTGTAAGCCAGGGAGGAAGTCATTAACTTATCAGGCCAATCAGCCTCAAGAGGGCATGACAGTGGGCGGGGTTTAACTCAAACAGAGGCTTAATTTCCAAACACATCCATGTAATAACATGAAACCTGGGGAGGTCGGTCGTGGGTCAAGGCAGTACTGACCGCCGTTCTACTCTGATTGGTTGAAAGAGACATGTCCTGTGACTAGGGGTGCAAAACTGAACCGAACAAACAGGCCGTTCACTTCACAGTCCACCCTACAGAGTGCAATGTTACAAACACATCCACTGTATCACACTTAGCGGATGAATTAATGAATACACAGAAAGTATTTTCATGTTTATTTCAAGTAGCCTAAGCAGCTCTCTGTAAGCACTTTGTAACACTGTTGAGAAAAGTGCCATATAAATAAAGTTTATTATGATTATTGTTGTTGTTGTTATATAAAAAGGGGTGTGTCTTAACACAAACAGGGCTATAACATCCAACTGATTGCCTAAAATTGAAGTTGCATTCAAATAAAATCCACAGCCAGTAAACAGTGCAAAGGCATTGTCACTTACTGCTGAGGAATACTTGGGACATTCAGCAAACACCAAGCACAGAGAATAATGGAGATCAAATGCCTTTCTGTTTTGAAGTGAGGTTGAAATGTCCCCGTCTTTGCCATAAGATGATCCACGCAGGGGAGGATTTAAAAATCCAGCTGTTTCTGTCCAGTAAAGGAAAGACGGTCAGTCGCCTGAAAGAGAAAATCATATTTACAGGAGACAAAGCAAATATTTGATGGTGGAAACCCTGGCATGACTGGTGTGGAAGGATGGGCGGGCATGTCCACCATTAGCTCATGAGCTCATTTGCTCAGCAGAGTGGAAATATCAGCAGAGAGCAAATTAAGTGACCATTGATATCCAATGATCCTACTGAGAGCAGTTTGGTTAGTGGGCGGGTTGTGCTGCGCTGTTGGAGAAACAGTGTGCTTGTTTGGGCTGTGATAAGGAGCAGCGAGGGAGGAAAGGACAGCAGGATGGATAAAAGCCATGGCCGGCTGATAATTAAGGCATCACTGCAGTTAAACCCTGTCATTCCGTGGGTGCTCTGATCCAGCTGACCCCACAGTATGACTGCATTCATTTGTCTTATGGATAACCCCTGCAGGAGTGAAACCACTGAGATAAACCTGCACTGAGCTGAACAGAGAAATCAGGTTGTTGCAGCAGTAAAGATAACAGGACTGAGTGGGGAAAGGAAGTACAGCGTGCTGCTAGTATATATAAGTGAGCACAATAGTATAAGCAATAAAAAAATGGTAACACTTTATAATGAGTACACACTAGTAAGCATTAGTTAAGCATTAATAAATATTGAATTCATCATTTATAACGCATGAATACTCATTAGTATGTAGTTTATAAACACAGTTATAAATGTTTTACTCATCATTTATAAGCACAGTAGTAATGGATCAGTAAACACTGAATTCATCATTTATAAAGCATGTTTCTGACGTAAATACTCATTAGTATGTGGTTTATAATCACAGTTAAAAATGTTTTACTCTTCATTAATAAGCTCATCTATATAAATGATGGATTCAGCATATCTAAATTAAGTATTACATCACTTACCCACCAGTTATTCAGGATTCAGTATTTAGGAACATAAGCATCTATTAGCATATTTCCTATATAACTATATGCACATGAAAAACACATTTGCTATATGCAGAACTATATGTATGTGCATTGTGATGGCTCCTGTGTAGTCTGTTTGTGTGTGTGTGTGTGTGTGTGTGTGTGTGTGTGTGTGTGTGTGTGTGCTGTTTCAGCTGTGGTCTCATTCTGTGCCATCCAGATCAGGCTATGACGGCACACAAACGTGTTAAAAAGTGTTATAAATCTAAAAATAAAAGTTATAATAATGACAATAATGACGGTATGAAATAGTGGAAACAATATGCCAACGTCAGTGTTAATGTAACACAATGATCACGTAGGTGAGTGATCACGTCTCTCATTATAGTAGCTCATCCTTGTTATTGTGAGTCAGCAGGAGGTGCATTGTTGGTATTGTTGCTGTCATCCTGTCCTGTTCTCTTCCTGCTCAACAGTCTTCCATGAGGATGGATCAGCATGATGGGGCAGAGGAGGAGGAAGAGGGGAGAGAGGGGAGACACAGATTTGGATCGGAAGGAAGAGAAAGAGAAAGAGGAGGAGGAGGAGGAGTAGAGGAAGAGATGGAGCCTTGAAAATGATGGAGAAAGATGAGTTAGAGAAGTACCGATGGTGAGGCAGAGCTAAAGGAAGACGATGTTAATGATCACGGTAATGATGATGAGGATGATGAGGATGATGATGAGGATGATGAGGATGATGGTGCAGCATTTTCCAGCGGAGGCCTGCTGGAAAATGCCTGCGCTCATAAAGTGCTTTGGATAAATGTGTCCATCAAATCGGTCATATGTAAGGTCATTTGATGAAGACGACGCTGTCCAGTCATGCTGTCATGTGTTTGTCAGTAATCAAGTCATGCAACAGAACCATATAAAGTCATAACGACTGCATCCGTTGTTGCCGCGGTAACAAGGAAAAAACCCTCCGCCACGTTCCTTCCTGTTTTTAAACTCGGCCAAGAGGTCCAATTCCCACACGGACTGCACAGGGGGAAACCGGACAGACACACACAAACACACACACACAGAATGTGCTACCTACTGTAGTCACACACACACAGTCTCACACAGCCTAGTGTGGGTATATAATGTCTAGACATATTCACCTGTCTGAGGGTGAAAAGCTTCCTGACATCAGCATGTGTTGCTGGGGCTTTTCTCCCTGGTGCTTTACACCCAGTTCAGCTACAGGACAAGCTTTACTTCCTCTGCTGCCGAGACAATAAGCAACCAGTTGTAAGGAGGTCAAGGGTCAGGGCCACAGCACCCAAACAACAGATGTAACACCGTCCTCTGTCCATGAAATATTCATGTATATGCATAATAAATAAGTGCCACTGTAGGAAAAATACAAACTAGGAAGCATGCTTTTTCTCTCATCATGTGGGACCTTCTGATTCTGAACAGCGTTTTGCTTCTCCCCTCTGTCTCAAATAAATGACCAGCTGTCATTACCACCATGAGTTTGGACCAACATACAGCAGTACCAACCGTTAAACCGACTCACTGCTACACAGAGGTTCTCCTTTTAAATGAACTGTGAACCCAGTGATGGAAAAGGTCACTCATATTTGTACCGTGGCTTTCAATCAAAAGCTCAAAGTTTAAAAGCTGCTGAAGCTGAATTGCTGAACGACTGTTTGTTCAGTCATAACAAAAGAGGTCGATTCAGCAACTAAGCTACTCACCAGTACACTAGAAAATGATCTGCTGAACACATTAGTCATATAATATCATGGTTGCACTGAAGTGACTGCTGAGACAGGCAGTTAAGTGTCGTCTTAGTTCTTGTTTTGTGTTTCCAAAATTGTCAGATCGCTAATTGCTTGGAGCCAAATCCAACCACTGAGCAACACTGAGAGATTTGAAATTTCAGTTCAGGTCAATTGGCAAACAGATGTGACCTGTTCATTTTAAAGTGACCAATGATGGATACGTGAATTAATCCATCGCCAACAACAAGTAGTTCATCTTCTCTTGTTTATGTTGCAAGAATATCACCAACTGGATGGGAAGTAAATGAGAGGCTCCTCCGCAGCTTCTGCTGAAGTGCCTTTGAAAACATCCAGATAAAAGACACTTTGTGGCCAGCAGTAGAGGACTAAAGACAGCAGCATGGAAGAAACAAATCTGAACATGCAGTGCTCTTGAACTGCTGTAGAATATGCAAATGTGTGTAAACTCACTGCAACTTAAAGTCTTTTTGTTTAATGACACCAGATGGAAGAATTTGCAGATCACAGGAGTAGAACCAGATACCCTTGCAGTACACAAATTGTCATTGTTGAAGTTCAGTTTGTTTGATATTTCTCTCCAGGAGTTTGCTAACAGCTCTGTGTCTTTCTATAGCTCCTGCTTACATGATCATATACAATAAATGCAAATTTCCTGTCACAACCTCAGCAACTTCAGCCTCAAATGAGGAATGAACATGAAGTAAACAGTGGAAATAAAAAGAGCAGGCAGCCCAAATAACAATAAAAAAACCCAACCAATCGTGTGACATTAGTGATTGATTGTAGATCATTGTGTAAGTAAGAACAAAAGCGGACTAGTTCAGCTGGTAAACACGCCAAATTTCAATTTAATTTCTCCAATAGTTGTGGCCTCAGGTTGTTTGGGGCTCCCAGGTGTGAATGCGTGTAAGTGTCTGAATATGAGGGCGTTGTTAAAAAGCAGCATGCACGCTCAGTCAGCTTTTCCTGGATAAATGAGAGGCGGTCCTGCGTGTTTCACACTCCCGCTCCAGATGACTGCCATGTTCCACAGCCCAGCTGCTCCACGCTCGCTGGCTCTTTGTGCTGTTTGTATATTTAGCTGCTCCACTCCACTTCCTCCCCTGTTGATTTGGGGAAAACTCACAACAATACAGCCATGATCCTGCCCTCTGCGCTCATACCCCCCCCACACCCCCCCTTCCTCCCTCACGCCTTCCTTTGACTCAGCCCTGTGAAGTGTTCCCTCGCTCATTCTCCGTTTCATCAAAGAGGTCTTTGAGAAAGAAACTGCGAGGTGATTCACAGAGCCACAACAATGCCAGGGGCTGCCATGTTTTTCCGGGATCGCAGTGTAAAATTTGATTTAACACCCGTCCGGATACGATATCAAGGCCCAATATGGAATATGAGCTGTAAAATGTCCCAGTCTAAATCAAGACCAGGAGGGAAATGCTCCAAGGTGCTACTCATGCCCAAAAGCTGGAAGTGTTACTTGCATGCTACTACTTTACTATTCTAGGTTGTCCCCTACTTATCCCATTGTTTTTTTAAAGGTATGATTCATTTGTTCATTGGCCACACCGGCTGGTGGATTCCAAATGTTCATTTAACCAGCCGAGCAACGCTTTATTTTAGAAATGGTTTTATACACACTTCCTCTGATGCATTTGCACAGGGCGTCATTGATGTAACCTCGGTCACTGTGTTTTCTGGGTCTTTCAGCATCACATACCTTCCTCCAGGCATCCTATGCGGGATCGATCGAGCCCCAGCCAGCGATGTAATGGAGGGTCAACCTACCTAAACTCAATTTACCCACAATGCAGACCAAAGTTAATGCACCTTTTTAGGCTGACATAAATCTTTGGCACAAATTTATTGTATACATTAGCAGTAGGCCAATATATCAGTTTGCCGATATACAGCACAGGCCCATTATTGGTCAGTGTTGCCAGTTGCTATGTGCTGCGATGTACGTTCTGCTCGAAATTTATATTATTTTCACATTTTATTTGTTTACTTTTAATTCCCCTAAGCACTAGATGTCATTTATTATTAATATTATTATTAATAATATTTAATATTGCCTCTACGCTTTAGTTCTTGAGACATGAGACATAGACATGTGGTTAACTTTCACTTTTCAACCATATGTTGCTCAGTTTTAGCGTAGATGTCTATGTCCATTTAATCATTTTAAATGTTTAATCAAAGCAAAATTGTTCAGTGGGATTCTTCAGTTGTGTGTATTTATAGTAGAGATGGGTCTCTGCCTTAATGAACTGCTAGCCTGAAAGTAATTTAATTAGTCTCAGTTTCAGTGGATAGTTTTAGCGTCCCATGTGATCTAAATGCTTTGGCTTTTACATCCCGACAAGAACAGAAATACTTACATCTTTGCATGAAATGGGTCATATTTAAAGCTAAAATCATCTACCAGTAACTTCAGAGAAATAGTGTATCCATATGAGCCCTAAAAACCAATACCATATATTTCAAATCCACATGATACACTGTGTAAATAAGTCAGCTTTGGAGTTGCTGTAAGGTTTATTTTTTCTCTCTGACAGAGCAAGGCTAACGACTCCCATAGACTTCAAGTCTTTATGCTAAGCTAACATGAAATGCTACCCTTTGGAACTGAACCACTGGACGTACAGAGGTGAAAATGCTATTGAACATCATGGGCTCTAGTTTCGCAGACCTGGTGAGGCGGGGTCGCAGCACAGCTGGGTGTGGCCAGGTGGATTTTGCAAGTTTGGCACGCCGTGCTCGGTGGCACAAGTACTCCGCCGTCCCTCCTACCGGCGGAAGGGAGGAGAGAAGGCGTGGAGTGGGTTTGACACAGCTGATTCACTTTAAACCAATCAAATGAGCCCCTGTCCTCGCCTTTAAAATGCTTTGCGCGAAGGCGTAATGAACGTTTACACAACTGACATGGAGGTCTACTGCCGCAGGCGGAGCGGAGCCGGTGTAGTGGAAGTTTGGCTGACAGGCGCGCAGTGTGGACACGTCACCAAAACCTCACAGACAGGCTTCCGGAATGTCAGGCACATGAACAATGCAATAAATACCCACAAAAAACACTATTCAATGCTACTATCTCAATCAGCACATACATATCTCTCCATGTCAACTGTCCCGTCACAACTGATGTCAGATCAAAGGAGATTGGCACCATTTGTGCTGATTGTGAGGTTTTGGTGATGCGCGTCAGCCAGCCAAACTTGCACTGCGCTGGCCACGCTGCGCCTTGCGCTGAAAGTAGACGTGGTTTCAGATGGCGAGCTTTTGGCGCACCTCGGCGAAGCCTTTTGGCACGAAAC
>OMLB01056712.1:0-22762 GCA_900302555.1 Myripristis jacobus
AATGTTAACAGCACCAATAATAATAATAATAATAATAATAATAATAATAATAATAATAATAATAATAAACATTTTAATAAAAATAAAGTTTTTTTTTCTAACGCTTTCCAAACTTCCTATGGCCAGAGGAAATCTGAGGTTTTGTGGTTTTTCTTGAGTTTATCAGGTTCTTCGGACCCAGCCCCAGCGTCGCCAATCGGCTTCACTCTTGGAGAGAGTGGACCAATCAGCGACAGTCTTTGATGAATATTCATGAGTCCACGATTCAAACCTTTGAGCGAGTTTGTCTTGATCCACAGCATCATACCTAGGACTTTTCACAGAGACAAACTACATTTTCTTATGAATGGAAAGAGAAAAAATCAGTTCGGCTTAAATTGGGACCCATCCTTCACTGAGATCATAGAAGGAAAACAAAAAAAGCAAGAGAGGGGGAACCGCCAGAAGAGATGACAATGACTACAATACCAGAAAGTCTTAATAGCCCTGTCTCAGGAAAAACCGTTTTCATGGAGTTTGGACCCCCAAGTCAACAAATGTCGCCTTCCTCAATGTCTCACGGACACTATCCCATGCACTGTTTACATTCTGCAGGTCATACCCAGCACGACAGCTCCTACAGCCCAGCCTCGTCGTTTCCCAGATCTTTGGCTTATCCATACGTAAACTCCGTCGGCAGCCATTCCACCAGTCCATATCTCAGCACAGTACAGACCTACCAAAACAGCTCGGCACTCGCACAGACACGGTTAGAAGATACAGGTAAGTGTGGAACAACGTCTCCATGGTTTAATATTGACATTAATGCTTGCCAGGTTGTCTTTTTGTCGCTGCTTGCATGCATATAGTTCTCCTTGCATTGAAAAGCCGTCCCAGATGTTGGGGAATTAGGCTTGGTAATTATTTATTGCGTAATGCTATAAACAATGTATGCAATTAAGGGTAATTATACCTAAACTACAGCCTGTAAAACTTGCGCTGGAGTACTCATTGCTGCGCAGCACTGTTGGCTGGAACTATCTCCTCAGCCCTTTTTCTCTCTCTTTTTTCTCATTCTTTTTTTTCTCTCTCTTTTCTCTTTTTCCCCCCCCAGCACCAGAAGCGGAGAAAAACACAGTAGTGGAAGGCGGAGAGGTTCGGTTCAACGGAAAAGGGAAAAAGATTAGGAAACCAAGGACTATCTATTCGAGTTTACAACTTCAAGCTCTGAACAGAAGATTTCAACAAACTCAGTATTTGGCGTTACCGGAGAGAGCTGAGCTCGCAGCGTCGCTCGGTCTCACCCAGACACAGGCAAGTCCGCCCAGAGGTGCAGCCTGCAGCCCCACTGCTCCTCTGCCTCCCTGCGAGCACTACTATTATTGTTATTATTATGATTATTATTATTATTATTAGCTATTATTATTGTTGTTATTGTCTGTTTTTCTTTTTCTCTAACAAATGATGTGGAATATCATTCATCACATTTGAGTTCAGTGTTAGACATCCAATCAAAAAAGCGTTTTCTTCTTCAAATAAACAATCTGTGAATGTTAATTTACTCACTTCAACGTTAATAGCCTTGCCCTGACTGCTCTTGACTTTGTGTACTCTAACTCACACAGCTGTTTATGGCGTCTCCCTCATGCGTAAAGCTTTTTTATTATCATTATTATTTTTTTAAAAATAAATGTCATCGACTTTGTCACTCGGCACCTGTCATGCATTCCGGTTTTCTAACCCTAACATGTCCCCCCTGCGTTTTCAGGTGAAGATCTGGTTTCAGAATAAGAGATCCAAGTTCAAGAAACTGATGAAGCAAGGCGGTGGCACGATTGATAGCAACGCTTTAGCCAATGGCCGCGGACTTTCCACTGGTTCCCCCTCGGTGGCACCTGTTTGGAGCTCGCCGACCACCGTGAAAACTTCAGTGGGGACGCCGGGGTCTTACATTCCCAGCTACACCTCATGGTATCCAACCACACACCAAGAGTCTATGCAACAGTCACAGCTCATGTGAACAGAGACTTGAGCGTCCGGCCTCAGCTCCGCCATGGCTCCTATCAGGAACGCAAAGGGCCAGCAGCGGCCCTGCACTGCTAATGCACACAAAGTATCCCGGAGTTTGCTCCCATGTTGCCAGCTGACACAATGGCCTCCTCATACCGGATGACGGCAGGCAGTGAATCAGGGAGCCGAGAGACTGAAAAGGCACCCTGTATGCGCCCAAGGGCACCCAGTCCTTTGAGTCCATGACAGTCAGCGGAAATCGTAAACAAATGGATCCTTTTTGGCTGCTGTTTATCATTTCTGTGGCATTTTTTTTAAAAGGCTAGTGTATTTGTGAAAGCAGATCTATTGAGCTTTACGATATCTCTAAGAAAACCCACGTGTTAGATTTATTTACGTGTTACACTAGCCTGGCTGTCACGTGCAGTGTCAACAGAGCCCTGCAGACACCACGGGCCTCACAGGCACATGTGGGCTTAATGTGATGAGACCTAAAACTCCTGATCAGCAGCTAAATATCACTCATAGAGCTGTTTCCTTAACCAAATAAATACTAATAAATCGAAGCAAGCCTCGCCCAACAGGCTGTTTTGCTCACATTCTAGTAGAGAGCCATTGTGCAAAGCCTCAAAATGCTAATATGTTGTTTAATGTGTGTTTGCTATTTAAGTTAAATTATTCAGACTAGTTTTTTTTTCTGTTGAAGTCAGTATGTGTTCATTTTTTCTAAGTGTATTTGAGATAACAACAAAGTGTTGTTAATGCTGCACTGACGCAAGCAGAGCTTTTCTATGACCGTGCCCCGATGTTATGTGAACATGTAAAAGGCCTGACGATTTGCTGCTTTAGACAAGAAGAAGATGATGAGAAAAAAAGAAAATGAAAAAAAAAAAAAAGACCCCGAGGGTGAACAGCTCAGTTGTCACTGTATTTTTGTACATAAATAGACATTTCCAGATTTGGTTTGTGCTGTACTCGATACGCTGTGAAACAGGGTTTTAGGCTTTCTGTATTCGTCCAGATGTGTTTAGTCAACATAGAAATATTTAGTTTTGTATTGACCACTTTAATTTATTTCTTTGTTTCTGAAGTTTATGTACATAATGTGCAGTTTCAAAAGCAGTAAAATAATGATTTAAATGATGTCAAGAAAGGTGTCTGATTGAAAATCATTTCCCACCCTTTGTCATGAGAAAAAAACAACAACAAAAAAAACAAAACAAAAAACATGGTGCACCTTTAATTCGAGCTGACACAGAGCAGTATCATGTTGGCAGTTAATAGTAACAGAATGAGCCGGTTTTGTAGGCTACATGTGCAAAGGGTTCTTCACAGATTTGTTTTAATTTATTATTTTTTTTAAAGCATTTATTTACATTTTGTGCTACTCCCTATAGGTTTCAAACCCACTGAAGGGACTTTGGAATTAAAAATTAGGGGTTACATCAGATATTTTTGGTTTAAAATGACTCATTTATATATATACAGCTGTGCAGGAAAATCTTTTAATGTGGCTCAGTTAAATTTAATTATAAGGCTTACATGTAAAGAATTTTGAAATGGTTATAGTATTGGGCTACTTTTTCGTACTTGACGTAAAATCGCATTATTTCCAATAAGTCTCTATAATAATGCTCTTTTTTCTTTATATTTCCAGCGTGGCTGTGCGGGAGCCGCCTCAGCAACATCACAGCTCATTCAACAATAACGCTTAGCCTGTTTCTTTTCACTTTGCCGCTATAAGACTAATCTTCTCTCTTCTTGTCTTCCAACAAAACCAGTTTTCCTCCATGAATAGAGCGGAGTAATTGTGTGGGTTAAGTGAATAATTGGGGAAGAGGCAGGTGCTGCAAAAAGACTGCGAGAGCTAACCGGACACAGGGCGGATCAGATGCACACAAGTGAAAAGTTCAAAGGCCTTAAAGTTTGCTGCAAAAATAAAATATTCATCTCCGCAAGTCATAATTTCTTAATTTATTTCGTTCAGTCCTGTGACAACAATTTCCGTATTTAACCAAGTTTTTGTTTTTGTTTTTTTTTAAAGTATCGTTTTATTGTTTGTATTATTATTGTTTTGTCCACCACAGTTTATTTCAACAATTTATTTGAATCGTGTCATTTACTTTGCTCTGGAGTGCTTTTTATTTATTTATTTATTTATTTTTAATTAGACTGCATTAGAAACAAGTGAAATTATAATTTCACTGGTCGAAATTTTTATTTTTAGGAGAAATGACATTTTAAGATTGAAATGGTTTGTTAAGATGTGCGTTTTATCAGAGCTGATGTTGTGAACAAACCCAACAAACTCGCTGCAAGACAAAGTAGAGCCGGGACAGACATGAGAAGACAGCAAACACTTAATAGTTAATATTTTCATTCATCATTAATATTATCAGTGTGTGCGCGCGTGCCTGTGAGAAACCGAAAGCAAGTGTACATGCTCGCGCGTACGCGTGCGAGCGCGCTCTCCTCCAGCTGCAATATCTCCATGAATATACAAACATTTTGCAATTAAAATGACAAATTTGATGCAATTTGTGTGGCCTGTACGGCATTATTTTAAAACCGACTTAAGCAAACAAGACGTCAGCTTTGAGACAGGGGAGGGAAAAAAAACAACAAAAAACTATGCGAATAAACCAAAACATCCAGTTATTGAATTCATGAGCTGAGCCCGGCTTATAATGTATTGTTTTCATGGTACAGGCCTACAATATATAAGTCATAATAACCGTGATTGAAATGGAAAACCAACCTATCAGAAGTAATTTATAACCTCAAAATCTCCACTATCGTGTCCACTGAATTTATTATCATTATTATTAGGCTATTATTATTGTTATTATTGCTGCTGCTGTTGTTAATATTTTTCTTCTTTTATTTCTTATTGCAAAACAGTTATTCCCCTTGCTGTGTTCTTACAGCCACCATCACACATCAAAAAATGAATTATCTTCAGAGTGAGTAAAATGGTGACGCCCTGCCCTTGTTAACTGGTTTGCTCCGTGCAGACTCCTTGTATAACATCTTCTGCTGACCTACTTTTGTCTCAGCAACATCTTACACTGCTAACGTTAAAGACAGCCTGTATATAGCCGTTTAAAAATGGAAAAGCACAATGGAAATATGTGTATTTCCATACATCGAGAAAGAATAGGAATTGTGTGCTGTTGTAGCAAACATAAATCCGTCATCTCTCTCTCCCTTGGAAAGGCGCAGCTGCACATCCAAGAGGGTCAGTGTTATTTCGCTGTATTCTCCCCTTGATTACGAGCTGAGCCCATCAAACCCAACATAATTACAGTAATTTCGCCCTTATTTATTCTAATGCAGTTTCCTATCTCTGCGGTAATTATGAGCAATTTTTTTCGCACAGAGAATCTTTCTGCGTTAACAAAAGAGATAGTGCTCTGAAAGAAATTTGCTGCTGCAATAGAAAAAAAAGTGAAATAGGTGAGCTGCCATTTCGTCACTGTTCCCTTAGACTTAGCCTATGTAAGGCTGGCAAATTGCTTGCAGGTGTACATCACGGAGCTGTCAATGCGAAGAGGCTTCAAAATTAGCAAAGCACAATGTAAGAGTAATGAAAGCAGCGACTAAATTACAGAACAAGTTTTGTGTCGGCTCCATCCTTACATTTCCTCTCCGTATAAACGTAGATATCTGAGCTATAGGACTATTTCAAAAACACATTACAAGATGATAAGCTCTCGGGTTCGCCTGGATGGAAGATAGAGAAATGCGCTCTTCCTGCCTTTTTACCAGAGTTTCAAGGTAAAATGAGAATTCATGTGTGAGGAAGTAGAGCTGAAATTAGTTTGAATGGACGCACAACCGGACACTGACACCGCAGCACTGACCGTCTTAAACTGACAACAAGTCAAAACAAACACGTGTTGATGGGCTGCTATAGCCTGGAGAGAATAGGAAATTAATCCTACATTATACTGGAAAAATAACCAGCTTGCTGTCTTCAACGATCTTCTGGTGCACTCAGACTGCACATGTCAGTCTATTTTATTGAAAATGAACAAACAAATGAGAAGACATACCTTTGCCTCCAAAGGGAACAGGCAGCCTCTCTCCGTGGGTTTAAAAAAAAAAAAAAATCCCCATAGAGGCAGATGAGCAGCATCCTGAAGCAGGGACACAAGCTGAGCGCTTAAATCCCATAAAATGCATCCCATGTGTTGGTCTGAGCTATAACAGCAGAGTTCAGAATATGACTGAAAATGTCTGCTTTATTTCCCCTCTTTATAGCTGATGGAAAAAAAATGTAGATTATTAGCATAAATGTTTACTCCTCATTACGCTGATGACATTGTGCACTCGAGATCTTGGTAATCTTTGGGGAAATTATGAGTAATTTTTTAAAATTTAAAGCAGCAGTTACCATGCAATTCAGGCTAATTCTGCGTAGGCTCCACACGGATATAATTATCGTTGAGTCAAGATGTTATGCTAAAAACTATGCATTGATATTCCCATTTATTATGTACATACAACTTTGACAATGTTGATGCTTGAAATAGCGGGAAATTGTCTTGCGTAAAAATTACAGCCCATATTAGGACATCTAAAATTGCGAAGAATTATATAGTAATTGCAGGCTTTCAGATTTGAAAGCCAGAATGCTCAAACCAGAGCAAATGTGGATGAAATTACAGATCAGGGTATAAATTAGGATAGGGGGGTATGGCATTTACAAGTTGCCGAGAGAAATCCGGAAGTATAAAACCACATCATTTCTAATCCATGTAAGACACACAGGCACATGGAGCAATATGGGAAATCAAGTTTGATAATAATGGTGCTTTATATTACAGACTTGGCTATTTTTAGACCAAGAGCTTGCCTGCAGTGAGAATGAGGGGGGATTAATTATAAAGCCTCTAAAATCTCACGTACAAGTGTTGCAGCCTGTCTGGGGCTCAGAGGAATGTAGTGGGGGCTGCATGCACGGATGAAAGACACACACAACTGAATAACTATTAGTTTTGGGAAAACCACATCCTGTTTTATTCAGATGAGGTCCATAGGATGGTGCTTTTATTGCAATAATGCAAACGGCTGTTATGCACGCAATTGCTCGGCGTGTGCTTAATCCAATTCTTCGCAGAATATGGTTATGAAGCATGCAAATGTCCAGTGAATTCATAAGGATTTCTTGGGTAGTTTTGGCGTACGGCAGCCCGCCTGGGATCCGTCCTCCTCTCCACATGAAGACTCCGTCATGTTCCAGCAATAGCTGACAAGGTAGCCTACATCCCAATTATGCAAAACGATATTATTCCACGTTATATGGCCCATGGTCGTTTAGCCAAGGAAAGCATGTGGGATAGACAGTGATGATCATGAGATTTAGCCTGCTGTCAAGCCGGCAGCACGCGCAGAACCAAACCTAACTGTATCTGTTCTATTATTGATAATAATGTTAATTATCAAAATGGCATAAAGAGAAGAGAAAAGACAAGAAAAGAAAAATAGTTATGTGGTTTATGCTTTAGAGGTGAGTCAAAAATAGGCCTAAGCCAAATAAAATGTGGCCTATACTGCTGACATTATTGCAGTAATTCTGTTTTTGGACGTGTTTGACACAGTCCTGCCTCTGTTTTCCGTGCAGCCTATAGGCCTGTGCGCCTCATGAGTCACATAAATAATGTAGGTCAATCTGCTCGTCCTGCACGATGAGAGACTTTGGTTGTGAGTGAGCAAGATGTGAGAAATGTTTCCATGTTGTTATAGCTCTAGGCGGTCTTGGATCTCGTTTTTTCCCCCTGTCTCTCTCTCTCTTTCTCTCGCCCTCACTCTCCCTCTCTCTCTCTCTCTCTCTCTCTCTCTCTCTCTTGTTAGGCTGGCTTCATAAAACGTCTGGAAAGCGGCTCCCTGACTCCACAGAGTCTGAGGAGCTGAGCTCAGTCTTACGTCCTCATCTTCCCCTCTCGCATGCCAAGGCGTGTTGCGTGCCTCCCCGCAGCTCCGTCTGCGCCCCGGGCTCTGCGTCCCGGCCCGGCTAATCATCTGGACTGTGTCGTGTTCCCGGACCACGCTGACTGAACCGGGATAGGATAGCTGTGACGCGCCTAAAGCATGAGTCAGGCGTGGAGATGTGCTTGTAGCTAACGGATAAGAAATCACTTTTAATCAATGACGAGTATAGGCTGGGGTAAATGTTGTGTTTATGCCAGGCAGTGCAGATAGGCCTAAATAACGTGGTTGCTAAGAGACGCAGGAGCAGGCTACCAAATATGAGTAATTTTCGATCAGTGTATTAATATTTAGACTATTATAATTGTTATGCGCTCGCAGGTGCGCCTTTGTTGCGTGTTTTCCATGAACGGTCTGCCAACTCCCTTTTGGCACTTCAGATCCAGTGGTTTAATTTTACTGTTAGGCTACATCATAGAATATTAAGTTGTAATATTATATGACGTGGGAAAATAAAAATCGTGACTTGAACTCATCTAACACCAAGGCTCTGCATGCAAACTGAAAGTTACATGTAAAAAACAACAACAAAAAACCTCCATACCATAACTGATATGAATAAACCTGAAAGAGCGACGCTGTAATGTCCTTTTTGTTGTAGGCTGATCATCCATAATGTCATACATTAGGGGAAAAAAGTGATGCATGTGCACAAAAACATTTTATTTAAATAACGTCTGTTCATATATGGAACACTGCTAAAAAATAAATAAGACAAAAAATACAATTAAGTGTGATACAGGTAAATCAGAGGGTAGGACAATCAGTAGCTTACGATATTTAATGGGTTTTGCACCAAAAAGCCTATAAAAGAGTCAAAGCGACATATCAAAAAGCTGTGGCAAAATATTTACAAAGATGGATTCAGACACTTACCCTTAGAAAGCAAATCAACCAATGACATGAGGAATGGATAAACGTAAGCTGTTTTTTCTTATCGTACAACAAAATGAGGTCATATTGAAAAGGCACGATACAGTTAAATTGTGCTACATTTGTGACAGTTATTCCTGCAATGAATATTTTAGTCGCAGGAATGCAAAAAAGTGACGTCCGCATAAAAGTAGGCTTGGGCCTAGGCTGTGATTGCTTTGGGTAATAGTGGTTCATTCATCCCTCGACATAAACAAAATAAATAAATACAAAAATAACTGTAGAAATCTGTGTCTACCATTTTTGCCAGTGCGAAAATTGGCAAAGTCCATGAACCTGTCTGGCTCCATTAACTTGTCCTAAATGCTTGCGTGTAAAGTTCGCATGGTACACACACACACACACACACACACACACACACACACACACACACACACACACACACGAGGTCTGTCAAATGAAGGTATTGGCATTTCTCTTTTTCCCACCAGTATTGTCCGATTTGAACCCAACAGTTTCTAGAATATCGTCCCAGCGCTTATCGCAGAGTTGTGGTGGTGCTGGACCAGGGGCGGCTGCAGATGCGCCGTAGAGTTCGTAGTTGAATACCAGGAGTAGTTTGCCAAAAAAGAAGAAGGCGCAGTCGTGTTGGGGGGGCTGCTGCTCTGAGGTAAACTGGAGTTGACATTGTTCATTCTTTGATTCTGTGGAAAGTCCCAGGCAGTAGTTGGCGGAGAGTTGCAGGGGGGAGATTCACTAGAAGCAACATGTTGCTCTGGAGGGATTTCTCCACTTTTCCACAACTTCTTGAACTTGGAACGACGGTTTTGGAACCATATTTTGACCTAAATAAATAAAAATAATAAAACAGAGAAAAATCAGTGACAGCCATTGTAAAAAGTACACTTTTGGGGTCAGATGGACAGATGATCTGCAATCTGTGAATGCACATTTGACAGAATCTGGACGTTGTGAACCCACCTGTGTTTGCGTTAGGCCCAACGAGGCTGCCAGCTCGGCCCGCTCCGGTAGAGCCAAATACTGCGTCTTCTGAAACCTCCGCTGAAGAGCAGCCAGTTGGAAGCTTGAATAAATGGTTCGAGGTTTCCTGACCTTCTTTGGTTTTCCATTAACCATCCGGATCTCTGGCTCACTCTCTTCTTTTTCTAAAAAACAACAAAAAAAAAACAACATTCAAATGCGATTTGAAGCAATGCATAAAACATCTTTTTCAATGACATCCGTTTACGCATGACATGGGCGCCGATTTTGGTATGGCAAATGTAGGTATACCTGAACATACGTGGGTTCACACTTGATCTCGGAGTTGCCAAAAATTGCCTCAAATTTATTTGAAAACGCTGGCTTAGACAAATACACCAGATACACCATTCAGGACCAGTGTTCCCACTGTGTGCGTTTGTGATAGTTCGGTGGCGCACAGGCCTGCATCTATCCATGTATGACCAGATAATATTTTGTCATTGTTCCACCGACATGTCATCATATAAACTAGTTTCAAAGTTTTTGGCGCCACTCATATATGCAGAGTCCATTGTAAGGATTAGTGAATGGATGGAATCAAGGGCATATTTACCTGTTTCGGCTGGAGTAGGCGAGGAGTTGGAGCCATAGGAGCTGTATGCACCATAAGATGAGTTGAAACCAAGGTCGTATGACTTGGCGTTATACGGGACAGAGCTCATCGCGCTGCCGTGGTACTGATAGGAGCCGAGTTGGCCAAAAGGTGACCCTGCGCAATGCCCAGGCTGCTGGCTGTTGTAATAGCTGCTGTCCGTCGCCGTCGATACCGGCAGAGTTGGGGACTCCTGCGATTTGTGCAAGCCGTGGTAATTGCTTGAGGTAATCTGGTTCGAATGCATATCAGTATTTAAATTCTCAAAAACTCCAGTCATCTTAGCCAGAGGGGCAGCCGCGTAACCTTCGCGCAAAACTGCGAAAACTGCAAACTAAAGACACGATTCAGATCTTGGAATAATAACAACACGTCTTCGTGAAGCAAAACGCATTCCCATAAAAACTTTACCGAAAACGACGGAAGGTGTGTCCTTCTCACAGTGACCTGTGATTGTCTGCTACCGTCGACGGTAGTGGGAGCGCATTTATGAGAGAGAGTGAGAGGCAGAGCTGCTGTGTCTGAGGCGACCAATGAATAAGGGCTGCATGTCTGACAACTCCCCACACCGCGTCCACCCTCCATTATCTGCCCAGGCCTATCTGGCTCTGTGCTCGCAGCAGAATCTTTCATCAGGGCATATATGAACAGAGATAGAGGAAACCTACATATCCAATAAATAATATACTCTTCTTGTGAAGAGAGGGAAATTCACTCTGGGCGCATGGATTTTATGCACAATCACAGAGGATAAAACGTGCCTCCAACAACAGGACAAGGCATGCATATTAAAAATAGAGACTAGCTATTCATTTTAAACTAAATTTCATATAGCCTAATCTTATCCATGCATTTTAAAGCTGTAATGAAACCATCTATTTCTAATTTATTTTAGTCAAATTTATGCCAAAGTGAAACTAAATGACAGAGAGGGGGGCGTCATGATGGCTGAATAGCTGTTAAGACAAAATCAGATGTATGAATAAATGGCGTGGGTGGTGAGGGTGAATTCCCTTACTAAGGGTGCTGACAAAAGGCAGCGGCAGCGTCCCCAGGTGTTGGAAATCCGACTTGTTACCATTTACCTTTGGCACGAAGTGCTTCTTTATTTGTGCCGCATTTGGTTTGATGCACACCGGTGGGGAAGATGGAGAGCGCTGCCCGGCATTTATAACAATCATAAAAAGGACAGCGGAGATAATATTAACATTAATTCGAAAAGGACGCTTGCATTCTTTAATCACAGGTAGGTCAGTGTGAGCTGACTTTGACCCCTTGCACCATAGTGGACTAAAACAGGTGGAGGGAAGGACTATCAGCCAGTGTCATTTTATATGCAACCCTGTGCTGGGTGTCCCACATCCTGATGCATTTATTGCCACATCTATATTTAGCAGTAAGTACTCTTGACTGGCCGAGGAGCTGACGCGCATGCTTTTATGACCACTAGATGGCAGCACAGCTCCTTTTAGTCACACAGGGGCCTGCGCTCTCAACTGTTCTCTCTGTCTGTGACAATAGGAAAACTATTACAAAGCCCGTGTATTTATCGATGCAGATGACTTTTTTCAGATTGCCAAGTTCCATTTCGTCTCCTGCAGGACTGAGTGCATCACTACATGAGATCACAGGACTACTGAGCCCTCCAGCAGCAGTAGGCTATGTCTCGGATATACATACTCCATTGGACTTGACTGCATGAGCCCTGCCAAGCTTAATGGATACTCCACTCATCTTATTTTTTTTTGATATTAATGTTTTTTTTTTCTTCCAATCAGACTTCTTTTGTCTAAGTAATGGAGAAGCCCCAGAGCTTGGCTTATGTTGCCAGCACAAGATGTTGCATTTGTTAGATCTTACTGAGGATAACTTGAGGCAAGGGTTGGTGCAGGGGCTGGGAAAAGCAGGATCACTGTCAGTCACCACCAGTGCACAAAAGCCCCCTAACCCACATTTAATCAAGTGGAGCTAGACCTCTCTCAAGCAAATTTACATATTGGTGATTAAATCAACCGTTCAACCAGTTGACAAAATCCTGCTTAATTTCTCTAGTCAGGGAAAGCTCTAATTGGTGGCTATTCTGTTTCAGTGGATCATCATTGGAGATTATCCTGCTCTACATGTACCACATGTTGTTGAGATTCTCCCTGTGCTGCCCATTTTTCGCTGAGGGCATTGGGAGTTTACTTTGCCGGCTTCCTGGCAGAATCCCTAGCATGGGCTGCGGGTCCAGGGTAGTTTCTATCTGCCCATTGTTTCCCAGAGATACAAGCGCTCCTCTCCCACAGAGGGCCAATGGGAGCTGCATGTCATTGCTCATTAGGGAACTACACGGTCTCTGTATTCAGCTGCCTGACATCAGAGCCCAATCATCTATTGCCTGAACAAGAATCCCCCAGTTAGAGCAATAGAAGCTGAGGAAAACCTTTGCCTGTAATTAATTACGTTCAAAGTTTTCAGTGGAATGTCTTGCTTAATCAGCCGCAGCAGTCATGTGAATAAATTGTCCTTTAGTCAGGATTCTTTTCCACAAAGGTTCAGATTATGAGGTTGTTTATGAGCCAGTATAAAATAATTTTGAAAAGGTGTTCTTTGCTGCCACATGACTGTCATCAATTAGAATAAACAAACAAACAAACAAACAAAGAAACAAATAAATAACAGATAAGCTGTCACCTTCTTTGTGGCTGATCGCCTGAAAAGTGCCTTTTCTTGAAACTGTAGTTCATGCTGGTTGTACCTCATAGCTGTTGCCATATAGATCTTTTTCTGGACGGTAGCTTAGGGGGCTTGAGTGTAAAATATGCAGACATCGCATGTGGAAAATGTAAATTCTGTGAAAATCGACTGAAAGGAGCAGGTGGTTCCTCTAGGGAATGCATGAGTCATCACTTTCAGATCGTGGATAAGGACGATTTCACACAACAAGTCCACAATCTCAGGGCATTCAACAAACCCAGGGTGTGTATTCCCAACAGCACAGACTGTGGGCTGTGAAACATGGTATAGAAACGCGAGAAAACACTCAAAAATCTCCACATGCAGGTGCAGTTTGTATCCATCTCTGATTCTGACTCCTTCAGCACAGACTGTGTAACTTAGCTCTCAGTAGTGTATACCATTCCTTTTGCCTTTTGTACTGCTCACCTGAAATAGACATGTTATTACTCCTGCCTCTCATGTTCTGGTTTCATCAAACCTTAGCAGTCCTGTTGTCATGGTGACGATATCCAGTTAATTGATTTTAATTTCTGTGTTTTTTTTCCCCTCTTCTGCAGAGCAGCTGGTATAGTGGAGCTGCTCAGTGTTCACTGACATGAAAATGATGTCAAAGGACAAGAGACAGATGCAAGTGGCTCTTAGTGTGCTTTCCAAATGCTCATGTGTACAGGAGCATCCCTTGACCCAGCCTGTAGCATGCCAGTCAGTCAGTTTGGAGTATCTCTCATGATTCAACACCTTTCCTTCCGGTTCATATTTCCATGTCTCACAATGATTTTCTGTGTGAAAAAGGCATCTAGGTTTGAAAGAATAAAAATGTACATAATAGAAGTGCTTTTCCTCCTCTTTTGCTGTGCTATCAATTATTTAGCCTAATGCCTATTGAAATGGTCATCCATTATTAATTATTTCTTTATTGCTGTCAGAAGAACTGTTGGCAAAGCTGCCACACAGTATCACAGATATATGTAAAGAATAACATGATATATTTTTTTAAATAATTTTTTTTTTAGCAACATGCTGGTCATTTGCATGGGTCCCTCATACACCATACACTGCCTTCAGGAATATGTTCATACTTTGTGTGATGAGCTGAACATAATGGCCTAGACATGCTGGTGTTCATCTTTTCCTCCTCCAGACACAAAGAGCAAACAAGGTCACTGTGTAACTTGACTATCTATCTGCTGATTGTGCAGCTGAGTGGCCATGAGGATACAAGGGAGTTTGACAGGTCTGACAAGAATGAACAAAGTACAAAAACTTGTGAATCGCCTCTGCACAAATATTGCAAATCAAATGACATTCGGCACCTTGTTTGTGAAGCACAACTTGCGCCTATAGAGAAGTGCAAGTTGTGCTCTTAAGCTCTGGTTCTTGTCCTCAATTGATAATTAATTGCAAGGCTCATATTCTCATTACATTCTTGTTATATACAGTACATCAAGATATACAATTATACTGTAACTTGTTTCTGTCAACATTAAATTGCAGATCATACACCAGATTAACTTTTCTTTTCCCCATAGCGTTGTTTGTGAGACACACAGCATGCTCTGATAAGGTGTTCACACTCACTGATGCAATGATATTTTGTGACTGGGAACCAAAGTGCAAATGACAGGATGTGTTTGTGACTGATAACAACTCTGACATTTTGAGGGGATCTATACATTTTTCTTGAGCATCGCACACTTTTGCAAGCTCTTGATGGAGAAACAGAGGCTTGGCGCTCAATGTGAACAAAATAGCCTGGCATTTTTCCGCTGCATGCATCTAATTTGCTTTGAGTCTGATTTGAACTTCTCCAACAGTGATAACAGCACTTGTAATTCTACCACACACACTGGAGGAAATGAGTTACTCTAGGGGCCAATGGAGCTGCAAAGAAACATATTCAGTCATGCTCACTCTAACTTTGCAGAACAGCTCCTTCAGTTGTCAAAATTCCCAAGTAGTGCAAAGACAGTGCAACGTGTCACATATACCAGGGTTCTGCATACCAGAATATCAAAAGAGTGAGGATATTAGATGTTATTGACTGAAACAGATCAAAGCATTATGCAAAACACTGTTGCATTTAACATTGTCTGTATTCATGTCAAAACAGTAAAGCTTTCCCTAGAATGATAAAGATAAAGGCAGCAAGAATCAGAATGAGGTTAACTGTAGTGCAGTTTAATCAGTGTGTCAGTCCTGCCAAAGAACTTTGACACTCAAAACTTAAAGTTGGTGAAGGGAAATGACACATGTTCCACATTCAACAAGATACAAGATACAACACCACAAACCCAACCAACAGGCTCACATGCATCTGAGGGAGCAGAACTGTATGTTACACATCAAGGCTATGAAAAGAATGTGGCTATGAAAAGTCGCCATGGCATGAAAAATTACTTTTTCTACCTGTTAAATAATTTTACATTCCAGAATATTCAGCTATTCAACAATAGATATGAAAGAATTTAATGAATGATTTTTATTCGTTTTTTCTATTCTTTTTTTTTTTTATTCTTGCATTAAAATCCCATTATATCTACATCCTGTCCAACAGTGCATCTTCATTGGTGACATTATGCTGAACCAGTGGGCATGAACACAACAGTTAACCAATGAAAATATCACAGTTTTGAAAAGTCATGCCCCTCCCATCAAGTAAAACTCCTCTTCTGTTCCTAACCGTGATGAGATAACTCATAGCTTTACACAAGATGTCTATCTGAGAAACACATAAAATAAGAACGGGTCTCAAAATGAGGGTGTCAGAATGATGTTTCACAGAAATCAACAATGACCAACTTTCACCAGCTATTGTGATTGACCATGTAGATATGTGTAATGACTAATGACACTGTGGATGAGGTGCTGTGGTGCAAAGTGCAAACACGTGAACATGTTGTCACCCACCAATTGCACAAATTGAAAAAGAGGCGAGTATAGCCTCCACTACACCACTGACTTGTCAGCAGCTACATGCGGAGTTAGAAGACACCCCATAAGGCCCACTTTAGAGAAATTACTTTAAAATAAAAAACAAAAAACAAACAAACAAGCAGCCTAAAAATGAATCAGTTAACCACTCCCATTGTTGTTTTTTTGTTGTTTTTTGTTCATGGAACACTTTTTGTGGACAGATCACCTCCATTGTTGAAAGAATACTTCCTTTTGCTCACATAACACTCTCTTTTATGGATAAATCATTCTCATTGTTGATGATGAACCACATTTTAATTTCATTATACAACCTGCTGTATAATGAATGTACCAATAAGCTTCCTTGTATCCTTGTATCCTTGTATATACTCCTTTGTTAATGGAACACTCACTGTTCTCCAGTGTATCACTCCCTTTATGATGGAACACTCTCCTTGTTGAGGAAAAACACTCTTTCATTGATGGATCATTCCATTTTACTCATGGAATACTGTCTTGGTTGGTGGAACCTGCCCTTTATTGATGGAACACTGTTTATTAATGGAATATGCTTCCTTTGTTGACTGCTTTATTCACAAAATACTCCTTTTGTTGATGGAGCACTGCCTTGTGTTAAGGTCAAGTTCATTCATTTATTCAGCACATTTTAAAGGACAGCAAAGGACCACCCAAGCGCTGCATTAAGTCTAAAATAAAACACTACAAGTAAAGTGGGCATGGCCGTGTGTCCACTAACTTGTTGGCAGCTACACACCAAGTCAGAGGGCTGCAACTTGAGTGGGTGTTTTCTCAGAGGAAGTGAGCGTGGTCAATGTGTGAACTTCATATGTTGCTCCTAAACCTTGGAGCAAAATCTTATGGTGTGCTGTTAATCCACTGGGCAGTTATGTTACTTTCTGCGATATGTCAAACCCACTGCCATGCGCTGCATTTTGACGCAACAGCCTGGAGATTTCAGTAATCAGGCTCTCTGTGGCCTATAACATACCTGCTCAAAATTTTGTGATGATGTGTGAATCCCTTCAGAGATTAGGCCTTTTTGTGATGGCCAATGGTGTGAAAAGTTAGCATCCACTTCCTTGGCCCATGACTAACTTTCCCACCAAATCTAAAGGAAATCCAAGCATCTATTTGGAAGTTATGCCACCAATTTATGCCCCCCCCCCAACCCTCTTCTCTCTGATTTCATCAGGTTAGGTACAACTACAGGCACTGTTTAATTCCAAGATTTAGTAGTTGGATGTTTCCCTCTGGTTTTCAGGAGTCTTTAGCCCACCATGAGCCTGATGTCATACAGAGTAACCCAGTTCATTATCATATGTTCTGTGTAATACATTCTGTGTAGACTGAAGCCCACTAAACATGTATGTACAGGGTCGACAAGGCCAGGAATGGTTCAAGTGTGTGAGTGTAACCACTGTGTGAAATGCGGGCAGGTTTCCAGCTCAGTAGAGTGATTTGGCTGTTGTGGGATTCTCTTAGCTGATCTCCTGCTGAGAGTATTGGAGCATTCATCACCTTGGCAACTCGCCCTCAGTGAAATCACATTACCATGAGTTTTCTCAGCTTTGGCTCAGAGGTTGGATACCTCCATGAGATGTTTGAAACAAACCAAAGCAACAGTAGGTGGTTTATTTGTACTTATATTGTTTGCTTATTTTTTCAAGTATCAGCCAAAAGAGGAAAACGCAGAGGATACACATGGATCACAGTGTTCATTAGAAAATAATATGTGTGCTCTGTTTACATTCACTTTGTGTGTTTCTTGTAAACATGGAAATGATCTACCAAGTGTTTCTTAACTTATCCATTTCAAGTTGTGGGCCTCATCTGCAGGGATCCGGATGTGAATGAAGTTTGTGTTGGAAACCTTCATGTTGATGGTCATGATTGAGCACAAGTTTCCTCAACATTAGTCATGGTGGATTTTCCCCTGATGAGAGGGTATTTTTAACTACAAAGCTGTAATGGGAGGACACTAACAATAACAAGGAAGTCTTCACTTTGGGGCTCAAAACAGATGCAAAGGTTATTGTCTCAAGGACACACTTCACTGTGGATCAATCCCAGTTTGAAAACACTAATATATTTGATTCAAAGCCGCTCCGCTGACAAAACATTTTGTGCAGACTGCAATATTTAATATAGTTTGAAAAGGTAGAAAATGGACAACCTTTAGGGGTAATGAAACCCTTTTAAAAAACGCATCATATTCAACCTGAAAACAATCCTGTTTTTATGTTCTCTCCACAGCGACGCTAAGAAAGTCCAAAGTCAGGTAAAATCATTACCTTTAGGCTGCTTGTAATGACATAATGCTAATGAAACCTAGAGGGCATTCCTTTGTATCAAAGCAAAACGATGCTGCACTTCGCAGAGACAACAAAGGATTCCCCAGAATTCCCTGTGTCATCTGAACGGCCAGCCTGAGAAAGAATTCAGTGAGGTCTGCGAGGTCCCACTCCCTTCATTGTTGATTCAGCGGCACACCCCCCACCCAAGAGCCATAAATGGAAGCAGCCCTTTGTGAGAGAGGAGCGGAGCAGATTTACTGCGACTGCTCTCTCTACAAAGGACCATGCCACTGTCACAACAGGAGCAGGATCAGGAGCTCTTACTTTCACACAGTGTGATTTAACGCCATGCTTCACACAGCCACTGATGCAGACACAACTTCTACAAAGTCACTCAGTATTCATGCACTTCAACTGTAAAACAGTGAGCGGGCTTTGTGTCCCTGATTCTAGATAGAGTCACTGCTAAGCTGGTGTTATGTCTGTGTCACAATCTGGACAACTCACTCTGTATTTGAGGGTGAAGATGACATCAGCCCTACAGTGTAACACAGCAATCTGCATAAAGAATAGTACATAGTTCTGTTGTAATTCTATGGTACAAACCAATAAAGTCCAGCAACACAGCGTAAGCATTGCTATTATAGTGGCATATACTGTCTTGAGTTTTATGGTGACATTTTCTCAGATGGTAGTTTCTACTACTAATCATTTCAAGTTAAATTAAAGAAATTTAGTTTTTCACCACAAAAAGAAAATTCAGTAACTGCTTATTTTGTAGAGTGGTGTGCTGACACTACTAAATCAGCTTTTATCAGTGTTTTTGTAAAAAAAAAAAAAAAAAAAAATCCAAAGTGAAGACGAGATCACTAACGAGAGGACAGTGAGAATGAACTGCAACAATTTCTTGAAGTGAGGAATTACAGATTAAAAAGAAGTCACATTAATCCACATCATTCTTGGGAGCTGCATTACTGTAGATTTAACCCTCCTGTTATGTTCAAATTTACCAACATCTTTTATGTTTGGGGTCAATTTGACCCCAGCAGTTTAAACCTCCACAAAATTATTAAAATTGTTACCAAAGTTTATGTGTCAGGTACTTTATGTTTCTTTGATGACTACCTAATAAAACATAACTCCCTCTCCACCCCCACTTATACATCCAGTATTCCTATTATGCTACTATGGAAAAATATGCAAATCACCATAAAATCTCACTGATTGACCTAAAATATCTTTTTGGTGTTTTAATGGCTTTACATTATTTCTAAGTACAGATTTTTGTTATTTACAACCGATGTGTACAAAGTGTGAACAGGACATTGAAAACATATAATCATGTCAATTTCATCTTTACCCGGTAGTACCCATTAAATTAGGAAAAGTCATTAAATATGAAGGAAAAAAATGATGTTAATCATTTATTTAGAGATGTTAAACATTGATTGACCCCAAACATAATAGGAGGCTTTAAAAAAAAAAGTAAGTGTGTACATTTTGTGCACATATACAAAACTGTGTAAAATTAAATTGGTACATGATCACTTTTCACCTGGCTGTATGTGCTGAATCGACTTCATGGTTAACAGTATCAGGGCCCAGCCAAAACCTTATGTAAGTCCTTCACTAAAACAACAATTTCATCTGTTATTAATGCATTGCATGGCGGTGACCAACATGGTTTAATGCTTGGGTACAACAGCTGGCTAAATGCCCATGCCAACTGTACTTTTTGGGCATGTTTCCCTGCCTCTCTGATAACTTGTGGGCTTGGTTTCCTCCTCCGGTCCCTGTAAAGTTGATTTCTTTACAGTGAAACTTGAGGAACAGGCCCTCCAGTCCCACCAGGGGTTTGGGTTTCTGGGCCTCTAAATCCAATCCAATAATTTCAGCATGAAGGTGTCAAATCTGTGAAACCCAATCATTAATAATAGAGGGGCATAAGCTGGTCTGAACAAAAGCTGTGTTTGCACAGGGAGTTAAAGCACCTTAACTGGAACAAGATTTGTAGATTATGATGGTTAAAATTACAGCGCTGTGTCTTTAGAAGTGTGTCCACTGGATAAAGGAGCACTGTCTCTATGCTATATGTTTGCATAGAGGTATTACATTATTTAAACTGATATCACCTTTTTCTGACTACGATATTTTTGTGCAAATGTGACAAAATGAGCCACAAACTTAACCTCCGCCCTGCTAATACTGATTTGTATAGTAGTAATAGTAAAATCAATAGTTTCAATACTGCTTTGTTTTATTTGATTGAAAGGGAAGAATTAGCTAGAGCAATAGCAGTCATCCTGCGCATTTAAACTGCTAATCTCTTCCAAAAATCAATGCAATAAAACTGTGGGGGATAATATGTCATATCATTCTTTATCCACTGAAACATGAAATATCTTCAGCTGTGATTTGACATATGGACAACAGAGACCACTCTTAAATCAGTGTTCATTTTTGTCCCTACAAAAGTGCAGCTAATCTGTGAAGAAAAGCCTGGTCACCTGTGGGGGTCCACCTGCACCATCTCTCCGGTTTCGCCTTTCCCACTGACCTGAGACAATACAAAGCCAGGCAGCTTCTCCTCTGACAGCTCAGGTTACACAGCCACCCAGGGCAATAGTACGCACAAAAGTGCTGTTTGTGTGGTCTGGTGAGTCCAGGTAAAGGAGTTTACACACCTTATTGGTCACAGATCCAGGTAGGAGACACACAGACCACACCAGAGTATGTAGGCAATATACTGGACAACTATGAATAATATAATAATATTTCAAAGAAGGAAAAAAACTACATGTTTTGCACTCATATCACCGTAATCAGACATAGAGAGTACAATTTTGCAATACACTATCAAATCACATATGTTTGAACCGACACTGACACATTGTTTGTCTCCATTTGAGCAGATTATTTTTCTGTCATTACCAGCTTTTATTCTCCTTTTTTATGTGTAATGGAAATTTACTGCTCATGCCTACAAATACAATGGCTCATGTTTACTTGCTAATATGCCTTAAGATTGCCTTGATTACATCCAGACAGTGTCTACGTTCCTGCTTTAGGTTCCTGTTCTCTATGTCTAATGTCTACACTTCTACGACGCTTGCACTTCCTTATCAGATGAACTTTCGTTAGACCTTTTGAACTCTATATTAAGGAACTAAAACGTTCGCTAACGTAAGACCTTAGCTAAACTCTTTGCTTTTAAGGATCCTGTACTTTTGCACCAAAAGAGCTTTAACTTTTAACTTGTCTATATTACCTAATTTGGACATGGCACATGTCGCTCACGACCAGACAGGATGTAAACGTTTTTTTACTCATTGTCTGATTTTTCTGCATAAATATCTCTGATTGTAAACACTCTGCAGAACTGCCCTGCAGAATGCCTTGCACTCTGTTTGGTTCTTCCCTTCAGCACTGAACAATAAAATTCCCAAAGACAACTTATTGATTCCAGATCCTTTATTTGACTAACTAACGGGAAAAATGCACGACATATGTGTGTGTGTTTTACAGCTCAGCATCCTGTGTGAAACAATTTCTGTGCCGACATGCTTGCATCGCAGAGACAACACATACATCACTGTATATTATCAAGAAACAATCAATAGAAGCTTCATTGGATCTATTACATCATAATGCAACCAGTGTTTGCTGTTAAATAACAGGTTTCCTTCACACTGTGTGCTAGGTACATATTTCAGTGTAGTATATTTACATGTCATATGTAATAACTGTACTGTACAGTTGTCTGCAAAATAGTTCTGATTTCACTTTATGGTCCATAGCAAGTGAAGAGAAGAAAGTTAGATAGACATTTCTCTCCAGTTAGATAGACATGTGTAATTGTGATTTTCTACTGTTGAAAACTATTGAACCCCCCCACATCATTGGTACACAACAACTACAATTAAAAAAGGAAGTGATCAACTAGGCTGAAAGGCTGTTATCTGAGAAGAAGATAGGGAGGCACAATTGTGCAAATGAGCAGAAACGTCTTTATCATTGTAAATCTGATTCCTCACTCCTGGCTTTTTGTGAAAACAGTAACTGCAGTCCGCTCATTACGCTGAGAGGCCTGGCTGTTTACATTACAATCTGTCTGGTCAACAGCGAGAATTTAACGACAAGTCAGGGCAGTGGATTTACCATGTTGTTTAGCAGGATGGAGATCATCAGAACATGCTGTGGATAGTGTGTCGTGCTGGATTACATCGGTACAGAGGCCGTGGATCTGTGTAACTGAAATCTGTCAGCTCTGGTACATCTGTTACCAAACCCACAGCAACAGAGATACCATTCACATATCTTGTAC